>JAHXRV010011132.1:0-40064 GCA_019904355.1 Psilocybe tampanensis | reverse complement strand
TCTGATTTCGAATCGCTCAACGCCGCTTTGACGATGTCGAACGATGTCACGCTCGCCGCAGACAGCTGCAGGGCGTTCACCCAGCACATCATGGCAATTACACCTGTGAGTTAAAATCACGATCATTCTTATCGTATTGGTTGAGCTAAGAGCAAATCGATCAGACCCAAATGACGGACGAAGTGAACACCATGTTTACTCAGCTCACAGCTGCCAGGGAGGGCGCGAGTGCTGCCCTTGCTAGCGTGATGGGAACATCTTGAACAAGTGTTCCGAAAGAGCCAAGAATTCCAGTTCTGTGCAAATAACGTCAAACGGCCTACTTCAGATTGCGTATTGTACCTGCGAGGGGTGTATTTTCATTGAGATATAAATATTATCACGGTTTTTTTTTTGTCGATGTTTCATTACCGGATACAGGAGTCAAGAGCTTGTATCCACACCCGTCCGGACGTCGAGTCGGTGCAGACTGGAGACGTTTACCACCCACTTGGTACCCCGTAGAAGGCAGATTTGTGACAGAGCCTACAGAATAAGCCCGATCGCGGTCGGAGGACTATGAATCAAGTGTCGAAGGACTTGGAAGATCGTTCACTGGTGTATTGGATGAATGAAGAATTATGTTCTCGGCAAGCGGTGAAAACGTGCGGATGAATGCCCAAGACTCACAGGTTCAAGGGTCTCATACCATGCATTATACTCACGGCGTCTAATCAAAGGCACTGGAACATTTTTAGACGGCTGAGTGGCTTTGTGGACCTAGTATTGGATAACATTCTGAGCCTTTCAGTGGCCCACGTTCAATGGATATAAGAACCGCTTGCAAGAAGCTTCCAGATTTCAGAATTGTACAGTTCTCCAATTCCAGATAAACTCACTCACTGAAGTTCACGGACGATGAAGCTCCCTTCTACGCTGATCATCTTTAGCTCGTTCCTCGCCGTGACCTCTGCTGCCACTGTTCCAACCACAACAGCAGGAACAGTCGGTGCAATCATGAACGACTTCACCGAACTTTCCCATTTGTATGCCGAAACCGTTACGGCGCTCGCCACAATTCCACAAAGCGGAACCCAAGGCGCAAATGTACGTACTTCCCCATTGCGTTGACCCGACCTGACGTGATCCAACAAAGAACAGGCGATTCACGATCACGAAACAAAGATCGAGACAATTTTTCGCAAAGTCATTGACAATCTCGAGGTGAGACATATCCAGAGTCTGAGATAAAGCAGTTCGAGCTGTAGTCAGCTAGCTGCAACAGTTGACCGGTATTGATTGAGAAATTTAACTGACTTACTCTCTGGCACCCGCAGATACTCCCTCCCCCCGTGCCTGATGAGACCGCAAGACAGATTATCAATAAGTATCAGAGCTTCGTCCCAACGATCATCGAGTCCTTGAACGGGATAAACGCCAAGGCATCCGACTTTGAAACGATGAATTCCGCACCTATGATGGCCGAAGTTCTGGCGGTGGTCCCTATGCAGTGCGCACAATTTGCAGAGCTGATCACAGCGATGACACCGGTAAGTGATATTATCGAGCGTTCCAGATGATTTTCGTGATGAGTGAATCTGATACCTGGCTTGACATCCTTGACATCAGGGGGATATGACAACCGACGTGAATACCATGTTCGATCAACTCACCGCCGCCAGAAATGACGCTGCCGCAGCACTCGCTAGTGTTATGAGTGTGTAAGGGTGTCAGGAGTTCCGACTGAGTAGTGCGGAATGAAATGAATCCCAAGTCGTTTGTTATCCGTCTCAGAATACAGTGTACTTGATAATTAAACATACCGATAACATATGATGCAGTCAATGAATGGCTTCTGGCATAGAAAGCCGGGAGATATTGGTTCTAGACAAAGTTCAAGTTGGACAAGGACCTACAACGGAAAACATCGGAACACCTTTTGTTTGGCGAGAGTGTTTGGATCAAACACCTCCTGGACTTGGTCGGAACGCCAAGCGGAACGCACAACTTGATTGGAAAGTTAGACTCTCTCTGTATTTCAATGAGCCCGGTTAGAATGCCACAGTTCTCTTCAAGTTCTCTTGCAGAGAATCATGAAAGTGCTAAACATAATAAAAGTGCGCGAAACAAAGTGGATAGTGGTGGTAGCGCAGAAAGAGGTAAGAAAGAGCAAAGGATCACGAACGCCTTCAAGGCCGATGGCCGCGACGTCCCAAACTGTCCCAAATTGGTCCCAAAAGCTTCAAGACAACTTGAAGTTCGAATTCAAGAGGCTTCAAGCTTCAAGCCTCAAACCTCAGGACCCAAGCCCACATTCAAGCCCGCAGCAGGGTCGCATGTGGGAATTGGAGAACTACATAGGGTGCTCAGGAGGTGGGACACAGAGTGTCGATTGGATTTTAGAACTGGACCAGCGCAGCCTGAGGGCGAGCCTCTAGGTTTCTCAAGCCAAAGGTCAGAAGTGACAAGGACTGTGTGGATCCGATAGCGGTCGGAGTGTATTTTAGCTCTTGGAAGAGTTCCCTTGAGTAGTAATTTTGGATCATCGCTTTTCAGAGTCGTTCAATGATAAAAATAGAATCTGGATAAGAAAGTCGCTTTGTATCGAAATGTGATACGCTAAAGTGTGCCGTACGGACGTGGAGAGTACGGACGTCCGACGTGGAGGATGTGTGTATGAAGGTAGAGGAGTCCGTCGAATTGAGAACCCTCTTGGACAAGGCATAGAACCCAGACCTTATCCTGCCCAAATTAACAATGAACACACCATGGGAATTCGTGAAAGATTGTTCATGAGCGTCTTGAGAACGAAGCTATGTTATCGGTGCGGGGTGAGAATACGCGGAATCAATTCCAAAAAGACAGTCAGGATCTCATGTCATACACGAAAGTAAACAAAGGACATACTGGCAGAAGTCATTTTTGGACGCCTCGCTTTCTCGATAACAGATATGTCTGAACTTCAAGTTGCACCTTCGTGGATATAAAAACCGCTTGAGCAGGACCCCCTACCCTCAGAATTCAAGATTCTCTGAGGATTAAATCCCCGCTCAATTCAAAATCCTGAGATATGAAGTTCTTCTCCGCGCTGGTTTTCAGTTCAGTCCTCGCCGTCACGTCTGCTGCCGCGGTTCCAGCCACCACAGCAGCGACAGTGGGGTCAATCATGACCGACCTTACCAAGATCTCTCATCTGTACACGACGACCGTCACAGACATCGGTGCATTTCCACAGAGTGGAATCCAGGGAGCGAATGTACGGCTCCTTTGCAATTTCTGGTGAAAGATAGCAGCAATTGATTTTAGCATTTTGACAGCAAATTCACGAAGACGAGTCTTCAATCGAGACGCTCTTTGGCGATGTCATCGACAACCTGGCGGTGAGTTAGCGTTCGAAGAAAAACTGATTATCAGCCATGGCCCATGATTGTGTTGCTGTTGATCGAGACATCCTGACCTTTTATTATCATATGCATATGACATAGATCCTCCCTTCACCGGTCCCTGATCATACCGCAAGAAAGATCATCAGCAAGTACCAAAGCTTCGTTCCTACGATCATCGATTCCTTGAACGCGCTTAACGCCAAGGCGTCCGACTTTGAGATGTTCGATGCGGCACCAATGATGTTCGGCGACCTACTCAGCGCCAACGGCGCTTGCGCGAGGTTCACGACACTGATCACAGCAATGACACCGGTGAGTAAAATTATTCAGAGTTCTCCTATGATTTACGATGGGCGATTCTGATACCTGGTGATATGATGATCAGGCGGATATGACGGACGACGTGAACACTATGTTTGACCAACTCACCGCTGCCAGAGATGACGCTTCCGCAGCGCTTGCCAGCGTTATGAATGCATGAGAGACGGAAGATCCGACCAACACTCGGGTGTATTGACAATGTATCCGCGTCTGTAATGGTAGAACACATCACAAACACGATGATTTGGAGCGGCTGGTGCAGAGTTGACGTCAATTATAATACAAGGCGACAGATGAACCGTATTGGCAAACCCAGATATGGATCAGGTGTATAGTTTGAGAGCACCTTCATTTAATTGTCGATTTTCGCAAGTCATTTAGGACCGAATTGTGAGTCTATTGTTGGAACTAAAGAGTTATACGAGCATGGTAAAGAATATCGCGTAGAGCGGAGAGCGGAGTCGACTCAGTCGAGGATGGGGAGTAGAAGAGAGTCCGGAGCTGGTCGGGATTCGGGAAAGGGGCGAGCACGGATCAATTCCCTCTTGTTTGGCAAGTATGGGTAACTCAAACACCACGGTTGATTAAACTTCCTCTCCCTCGACTCCCTCAACTTCTTCTCCCTCTTCTCTATCGGAGAACTCCGCAGTCCAGTCTGTTATGCATCGCTACCAACTGTGAGAGCCAATCCTAAGGAACCATTTAATATTTAATTCCGACAAAAAAGACAACATAATAGACCAATAATTGGTACAACAGAAAAAGGACGGCGATTTTAAGTCTCCAAAAATACAATACAACAGAACGCGAGTCAACTAGGCTTCCGCTTCAATAACCACAATATCCAGATGCTCTGGCAGGTGCTGGAGGCCTCACCCACTGTGCTTCTCTCTCTTCTTGAAAAGGATTTGGATACTCTTATCTGGAATGACCTTGCTCTCGAGCCACGCCATCTTCGGGTTCGCACCTTCCGCGAGCTTGAAGTCATACTTCATAAGGACGTATCCAAACATCATTTTAAGCTCGGCGACGGCGAAGAATCGACCAGGGCTGAGGTTAAAAGGTATCTATCAGCGGGTGATCCAGAAGAGGGATTGAGAGGGAGAAAGGCCTACCAGGCTGGTCTTCCATGTCCAAACGCATTATAATCCAACATAGGTGTGGCCATCAACGGCTGGCCCACACCTCCCTCTTTCGCAAAGCGCAGACCATCGAACGTATCCGGGTCTGGGAAGTAATCTTCGTCGCGATGATTTCCCCAAGCGTTGACACAGAGGTGCGTCCCGACAGGGACCTCCAGTCCGTCAGAAAACGTGAACGTTTGTAGAACGCGTCGGCTCATGAGCACTGTGAGGGGGTAAATATTATGAGTACACGGATTTACCGGGTAAGGATCGATACAAAAGTCGAGGATGGATTGATGAGTAAGCGATGGAATCGCACTTACCGAGTCCTAAGCCATTGTATCGCTGCGTCTCGCGGAAGAAACTATCGATCTTGAATAACTCTCCAACACCATCTTTGGTCCATACACCACCTCCTTCTCGTACCACGTTTTCTGCTTCCTCTCGCAGAGGTTCGAAATATTCGGGTCTGTTCGAAATCTCGTAAAGTGCCTGTGCAAATGCCTTTGGGAGATGAGGGCAGATGTTCGAGCACTTCGAGTCAGGGGATTATAGCTATGAGAGTGAAGAGACATACCACAGCCGAAGAGTATGTAGACGCAAAACTGAAAACCACAATTCGTTTCGCCATGTTGCGCGTCGTTCGCTCTTCCCCCGAAGTTTTGGCTGACTCCAGGAGCCATGTAATCAAGTCGTTCTGCGGTATCCCAATGAGCAAAACATGTCTGTGCCTGAACCCAAAAAGAATAATAATCACCGGTTTATCAGGCCAATCCTTCCCATGCAACCTCTCTTGCTCCAATCTGTATTCAATGATGGGTTTAATGTGTTTCTCTATCCCCGTCAGAACTCCATCCACATTCGTAATCATCCTTCCGAACATTCTAATTTTCAAAACGAAATACGGTCGCGGTCAGAAAACATTCAAAGTATGGCCAGTGGGACTTACGGTCGGAGAGCAACTGGGAAAAGGTGAAGAAGTCTGCCTTTAACGAGTTCCATGGTGGACTGGATGCATAATTTTCGGAATTCCGTGTTTCGGCCTGCAACAATCGTCAGGAACGCTCTGGGGAGAACAGGAAGTAGAGAGCCCACATACATAGATCAAGCCCTAGAAACGCGCGGGTCGTGATTCTCGAAATCACCTCAACGAGCCCATCGAATACTGGAACCGAGGTCCATTCTGGTGTTGAATGAGCATACTACAAGCGCCATAAACGATAATCAATGACATACCGTTATCCTTGCAGGGAATCATATCATCCAACGCTAATACCATCTCGTCGTGCAAATCGCTGAATTGTTTCGCCAGATTTCTGGTGAGTGGGCCACGGACGACGTTGATATGGTACGGGTTGTCAGATACATCTGGTCCAAGTGTAGCATCCCACTGGTAGAACTGTAATAAGACTGCAAGTCAACCACGTTTATCACTGGATTAGGTGAGAAGGAAGCACGAACCACAGGGTTACTGCGAATCCCTGATAGTTGACCTTCAGGTGCTTTCCGAATGTCTTCGACTCTTTGTTTTCCATTGGCAACGACGAGCCATTCATCGATCATAGGGAGCTTCCATACACTACCTGGATACTGGATTAGATAGATTCCGTGTCAGTATGCCCTTGCACCTATTCATGCGCGTGTCAAACGCGTACTTTATGATATCCCTCCTCGATGATTGCGCGTCCAGATAGAAGAAATTTGAAAGCGGAAAGAAGTGAAAGGAATGGCGTAGAGTAGCCGACGGTCGGTATGTGGTCAAGCTTCGGAGAACAAAGTGTTGAATGACAATGTCCTCTTCGAATACTGCATGCAGAACGCACCTTGCGAGAATGAAACACGAGTCGTGAGATGACCAATGTCCCTAATATGAGACAAACGTCTGAGAACGAGAGAGAAATCATTTTCAGCTGGAACGAAGGGAGTCGATTTGTCAATTGGCGAAAGGAATGGAGAGGTTGGGGGTTCAATCCAATAGCAAGGATATCCATCATCGTACGATGCAACGTCGCTTTATAAGAACTCCGTATGTTATCTCATATGTGGGCACTATCCCTTTGCCGTCCAACGTAAAAGACAGGGCATCGATGAAATGCGGTAGTTGAACCCTGCGTACAATAGTTCATGTCGTCTAGGATGGGTGGCCGAGGTCATCAGCTGATGCCTTACGCCATCCACAAAGGCTGAGATAGGAAGCCACGGGGAGAGCGCTTAGATAAAATGAAAGCCCTGGTTCCTTGAAGCAATATATGGAGATCTATGAGGAAAACGTGAATGAGCTCGTGGTGTTCTGTGACATGAACCTTGTGTAACTGTAGGCAAGATCATTCGACTAACCAGACGAAGTGTCGATGATAACCATCATTTGCAAATGGGTTGAAGCGTCTTTGGCGGCCGATTCAAATATCTGCATTCTAGTGTTCATAAATTTGAATTCGAGCTATACAGAGGATTCTCTCGTCAGCGTAGAGGATCGGTGGAGGTGGAGGAATGAAGAAAGGCTCACAAGTTGCTCACAAGCAAAGCAAAAGCAAAGTTGAACTGGCCGATCTCCGGTTGCTTCCGTAATAATATTCCCAGCACGTGTTTGCTTTCTGCCGCGTCTCAAACAATGCATGCCAGTCTGCGAGTCGCGACCAAGTCGAGGCTTGTGGTGAAATCATTGCGACAACGAAAAAAAAGTTCGAATTATATTTCTAAGAACAAATAGAGTAACTTTGTATGGGGATCGTAGCTTCCATGAGAGTAGAGAAAAAAAGGTTGAAAGTTCAAACGTTGAGCCTTGAGATCTTGAGATGTGACGTGTGCGGGTAAATGTTTGAAAACTTCAACATCGAAGCCGCCCTAATGTGGTACAGATCCATTCGGGGGGCCGACCGTATTAACCTGTGCTTATAGCTGACAGTCACTTTCCCTAGAGTCCATGCACGTCAGCTGTTATATCCATTCTAACGTTGAACCCCACGAACTTGGAAGGATACAAGTAACACGTTTTCGACCCGTCTTCCGCAACATAATATCCAGAAATCGATCCATAGTCGTTCAAAGCGCAACTCCCAATAGTCGTCAAGGCCCGACGAACAGTTATATCGGTCTCTACCCCTGTCTGACCCGAAGCACATGCCACCACAATCGAACAGGCATACGAGCTGTCCCTGAGAGTTGCCCGTCCATTGACGCAGGGTATTTGATCGGAGTTGTTGAGATTTTGCCCAATCAGTTTGAGACAATCGTTTGCAGCGGCACCGGGGTATGGATGACATGGGCCAGGACCTTCCGCGAGTGCGAACGGGGAGAGTAAGAGAACCGTGGCAAGTAACGTGTTGAGCAGATACATTCTGGAGATATCAGGGTAAACGATGCAAACCAGGACGCCGAATGAGCTATATCAGGGCATACCTTTGGGCTTTCTCGAGAATAGGACTGCAAAGGGATGTCTGAAGATGTGGCAGAAACGAGAAACGACTAGAGGTTATGAGTACAGACACAGGAATATTTATATGAGATTCAGCAGCTAGTGCAGGGTCAACAGCTGTAACCAAAAAGAGTTAGTCAAATAGATTCTATGGAGCGTTACCGAATAAGCTACGAGCTTCTATCGACGGAACGCGGGGAGAAAAATTTGGACTCAAAATTCAAATCATGCACTGCACCAGCGCACATTCGTCAACCAAAAAATATGAAGAAATATGAAGAGTATACTTAGGTACATACCAAGTTCTGACACAATGTCAGAAACCCTTGAAGCGGGACGCTGTTCCGAGTCGGTATATACCGACAATGTCATATCCGAGATGTCAACAACTGAATGATCCTGGAATAGCCTGGGACGGTGCGCGCCGGCCTCTCGTGACTAAGAGACTCCTTAGAAGAGACTCATCATGACGCCGTTAACGTTTAACCGTCACCCACCGCGCCGTATTAATACTCTCTTTTGACTTTCCCATTCCTCTCTCGAATCCACCTCCCTCAACTTAAACTCCAGTTCCTGCCGTAGAATATGTCGAAAAAAGACAAAATGTTGAAATGTAAATCGCTTTCAAGTTTATTCCCCTGGCCTTAGACTCCTAATTCTCGTGACTGACAATCAAGTAAATCATGAAGGTCTGGTTATCGGCGACGGGGGTGTCGGTAAGGTATTGTCAGTTTCAGATACCCAAGATTTAGGCTCACCATTTGTGATTCAGACCTCGATGATAATCAAGTACAGTACAGGTGAATTTCCTGTGAGTTTATGCATGAGTATCTTCATCATTCGTCTGGCCCCTTCGATGTTCGAGACTTGAGAGCATGAGTTTGATGTGTTCTTTCTTTCTTGCACGCCACCATGATTCTCGTTATGGTATCGCATTTCTTCCCGACCATGGCATCTATTTTTCCCGTTACACGCCCCTGAAGGCTGAGTATACCCCTGCTGGTTCGTCAACGTTCACACTTTCATACTCCCAGCCTAAATTGAGTATATCCACAGTATACGATGGTGCCTACGGTCCAACCCCTTATGTGATTGACGACGCAACCGTCCATCTCTCGATTTGGGACACGGGAGGTGGAGAATATCACGATCAACTTCGTCCGCTCTCATATCCAATGACCGACGTATTCGTTATTTGCTTTTCTCTTGTTGATCCCGGAAGCTTTCAGAGGGTACGCACAAAGGTAAGGATCTGGATACCAGCTTTCAGGGAATTATTACTTTATTACTTTAACCCTAGTACGCTCCAGAAGTGGAACACTACAGCCCGGGTACCCCTATCCTCGTTGTGGGCACCAAATCCGATCTCAGAGACAGCTTTTCCGAGTCGTCACCAGAGTCAAGAATCCGTCCAGTCTATGACTACGAAGCTCTCGCTTTCGTTGAGAAAATTGATGTGGGATCTTACAGAGAATGCTCTGCGCTTACTGGAACCGGGGTGAGCAACGTTTTCGAACAAGCCATGCGACTTGTATGTGCGTATATCAATTTTCCCTGGATTTCCTGCCACCAAATTACAATTCTGACTCTCATTCTTTTGGTTACCATTGGGTTACCAGTAAACAATTCTGGAAGGGAATTGGAAGGGAAGGCTTGTTCTAAAAAGCTGCGTTGCATTGTTTCTTGAAGCTTGATCGCTTGATCACTCAATTCCCCTCAATCGTGTCGTACTTTTCAATCTCCATGATAATTACTCCAAGTTTGCTCAAAGTGAGATTTGGGATTGCCGGTGCTTCCGCTTTGGCCGACCGCTGGTTAAGTAGTTGTCTCATCATCGGCATTTCGGCCACCCATTTATTTATGTAATAAATAAGTACAAGAAATCTAAGAAAAAATAAATTTCAAGTCTCCGACTCGGACAACGTCTGTCTCTTGCGCTCTATCAACAACCTTCGGACGTCCTACCAATGACTTTCACATCAACGACGAGTCTCGAGAAAGTACAGACCCCAGGAATTCATAACCTCATATTCCGGGGTTTTGAAGCCTCGGGCCTTTAGAGCTTTCAGGGCTTTCGCTTAGGCGGTTACATGTGACTAGAATGTCAACCACAGAACAAAGCCTGGTCTCTTGGTACCCATGGCTATCCAGGGAAAATCCAGGGTCTTAAAGGTCAATGTGTGGCATTCCTATCCTTTTCTTCTTTGTCTCTTAACTCTTTGGTTGAAGGTACTATTTTCCCCTTCAGTAGAGGTCAAAACGCGAACTAAAATAGTTTACAGGCCAGGCTGAGGCTACTGGTAGCCTATTATGACTTCTACGACAGAACCCTTGTCTCCTGATTTGAATTCTGCCCTCAAAGAATCGACGGAAACGTGGAAACGACACCTCGAGGAGCTTTTTTACGACGCGAAATCGCGTTTCGCGGACGTCGTTTGGCAAGTTTTGGACGATTTGGATGAACCAGCTGGTGGGGCTTTGGGGACGAAGACCTTGGGGAAGAAGAAACCCGTAGACTTACGAGCCATTCTCGGATTCGCTCGTGAATCGAATGCGGACCCTCCACCACGTTACCGTGAGGTATGGGGGCATAGAGGTATACACTCTTTCCCTCGTCAGCTTTGGCACTAATTCTATCTCCTCGAATGTAGCCCTGATTTACTCCAGAACGTCATCGGGATTCCAGCTTCGCCACTTATCTGGTCGAACAGACACGTTCATCAAAACCAATTCATCATTTTCCAGCAGGAGCGGGACTCCTGGGTTTGAGTCCTTCGACAAGGAAAACCATGCTTCAGGCACACCCGTTCGACACTTTACTCCGCTCCGATATACTGCTTTTGTTCGCGAATTGCTCGATATATATGTGGGGACAGGGGGCTTGGGAGACTTCGAAACTCCTCTAATCAAATACGCACCAAATCGTGATCCTGATTGGAGGAC
Source organism: Psilocybe tampanensis (assembly GCA_019904355.1). NCBI lineage: Eukaryota > Fungi > Basidiomycota > Agaricomycetes > Agaricales > Agrocybaceae > Psilocybe > Psilocybe tampanensis. The sequence continues at coordinate 28,896 of JAHXRV010011132.1, read as the reverse complement.
GAATAAACTTCGTCAAGACCTTCTGTCTATGTGGCGAGACGAATTACATCCAGATACGTTTATTTCCATCGTGTCTAGGCAACAGAATGCTCCGAACGTCGACCAGGACGACCAGAGGGAACTTTCCGCTACCTATACGTTCAAAACCCATGCCTTTATCCTTGCCTCGCGCTCGCCTTTCTTCGGTGCAGCCCTTTCCAGACAGAAAACGTCATCGCGTGCTCTTACCCTTCCGTGGACTCATTTTGACGCCACCAGCTTTGAAACTATCCTGGAGTACATTTATACAGGTACGCTCCCCGCAACCTTCTTTCAAACAGCCGACCTTTCCTCTGTATTCGCCATCTGGCGTGGTGCTGTCTTCCTCGGCATCAAGACTTTACCGAAATTGATGTTGTGCCATATCATAACCATGCTTCACGGCCTTTGCTTCTCTGAGCTGGATAAGGACGCATATTCCAACATGACAGGAGGATCTTGGTCGCGCATGGTCTCTAGTGGTGGCTGTCAATGTGCGACGTGTCGGTGCTGGCTACCACGCGTCTTCGAGTTCTCCATGGCCTCTGAAACGCAAAACAGTCAACTCGAACGCGGGGCACTTAGAGGACTGATCGCACTATTCGGCCTTGGCTGGTGCACACCGCAATTTGCGAGATTATCATTGTCTCAGAAACTGAAGGATTATATTATGCTGACTCTTCAATATAAAGTTCTTACGCCGCGCAATGCACTTTCGCTGCTCTTCGTCGCAGAAGAGGCGTTGAACAAAATTGACGGCTCAGTTGACCCAATACCCTCGTGGATGGAACCGATCAGGGAAATGATCCTTGCTATCCGGCAGGCCATTGACATCGTGCTCTGCGAGCAGACCAGTGAATGCCTCGATTCAGACGAATGGCATTTGATCAGAAAGGAGGACGCGCTGGACGTTGACCTCGGAATACATTCCACGACCAACCCAAGGAAGTTGGCGATCATCGCGACTGCGATTTTAAGAGGTGTGGGACCTCATGGGATACTATCAGCGATGGTGTATCAGGTACGTACTATCAGTTTCTAAGATTCAACTGCCTGGTTTTTCATCTTCAACACAAGGTGATCGATAAGTATACGACGAAAATGGTGGCGACATCAGGCAAAGGCTCGGTTTTGCAGGCTCACCTCCACCACCTCAAAACCCAGCTTCGAAATCTGATGGATGATTCAGACGACCCAGAACTTAAAGGTGGGTATCATTATCTTTGTACTGTGTAGAGTTCATAATAGAATTCGTTTTTTAGACCTAGAGGAAATTCCACCTTCTGACTCTGAGCGCTCGAGTATCTTACACGCTTTCACCCGACATGGACAGACCAGTGTCGATTGCGATCGGCCCTCGACCGGCGTCCTCAATGTCCTATTCTTCATATATGACTCTCGTGACCAACAGTCCCGCTATCTCGACTGCAGAAACATTCGACCCTGCGAGACAGAGCTCTAGCATTGATGCCTTGGATTTGGCGAGCATCTCGACCTATTCGCGTGCTTCTTCGCGTACCGAATCCACGGATTATGGGTTATTTTATACGAGGCGGGCGTTTTCGGACACGGAGTCGATTCGTACGTTCGACAGACTCAGCAACGATAACTTGGCATTGGACCGAACTGGGAGATAGTCCGGGATAGGGAGACAGCGAACATGTCAGTGAAGGAGGAGAGATAGAATCGTAGGAAATTTTTTGCTTCTCATAAAATGCTATTTGTGGCATGATAATTTGTAGGTAATCCGTTTAGCTGGGCTGGACCCGTGGCCGAGCCCTTGAATATACAACCATAAGAGATTTGGGTGTCGATGCTTCATGACACATTCTTCGCAAGGTGAGTCAGTCCTAATCCAAGGCTTGATTGATTGTTGAGGACTGTCGTCCGGCTGATTGACCGGGACCTGTCAATGACAAAAAAAGACTCTGATTCACGACATATAAGCGGGGAACTTGTCCATATTTGATCAATGCAGACTTTCCCCTGTTTCTCACCGAGCTCGAACTCCGCAGTTCCTCAGAATCCAGATGTCAACATTATTGTCATTGACAACTCCTCTATTCGGGGAGCCCACAATATCTGAAAAGCGAATGGACAAGATAGTCAAATGTACTGTAACGGTTTCGTCGTTAAACGTTAAACCCTTGGGCGACGTTGACCTACCCCAATCATCCAGGCTTGGTCATTGGCGACGGTGCGATTGGAAAGGTATGTTTTTCTTTTAACAGATTTTCTATTAGGATTGGAATTTTTCTCATAAATCACCTCTCCATCTGTCGTTGTTCTCCTTGAACCACTGGATCACCCCAAAAAGACGACCTTGATAATGAGATACTGCACTGGTAGCATGGTAAGTCCCGACGTCACCTTCGTCGTGTATTACGATTAATGATCCTGATGTCGCCCATTCGTGGCATCCGCATTGTTCGTTTCATTGGCGTAAAGCCACCAGAGTGTTATCCAGTCCGTGAGCCAGTTCTTCTAGGCATTCATGATGATTTTTATATACCTCTATCCTAGTGTACACGGAAAGCTTGGATCCGACTCCACACAATATCGAGGGTGTTGACTTTGATTTGGCGATATTTGATACAGGAGGGGGAGAAGACTACGATCGTCTCCGCCCCCTTTCCTACCCAGAGACTGATATCTTCATGATGTGTTTCTCCTTGGTCGACCCAGCTAGTTTCCAAAGGGTCCGAAAGCATGTAGGGTTCTCAACTGTTTCCTCACCCTCACAGTCCTCACCAAGCGTAACGTTAATTTTGATGTAGTATGCTCCTGAAGTGGCTCGCTTAAACCCAAACACACCCGTCCTCCTTGTCGGAACGAAAGTTGACCTTCGCGATAGTCGTGCTGGTCCATGCAGGTGAGATTATCATAGCCACGCCAACGGTCTGTCCACCGTACTAACACCTCAGCCGCCGTGAGAAGGTCATGCGGAGCACGCCCAATAACCCACCACGATGGTCTCGACCTTTGTCACGAAATCAAGGCTGCAGCCTATATGGAATGCTCGGCGCTTACCGACTTCAATGTTACTGCTGTCTTTGACCAAGCAATGCGGCTTGCCTGTAAGTATTATGTCTTTGGCCAACTTCTGGAAGATTCGCACTGATACTTGTAAACAATTGACATCGCTGCAAGTGACTCCGATTTTCAATACAGTTTCGAAAAGGAAGCGTTTAAGTATGGGTTGTATTATCGTCTGAGAGTTAACTTGGAGGGGAAATAGAATTGTAGGGGATTTTTTTTACTTCACCTAAAGAGGGAGAACTTGGGGAGAACGGACGACTAGAATTTGTTTCTAAGTATGCATGTATTCAATAAAAATTTATTGGAGGTTTGTTCAAATTCCTAATACTACTCGGGCTGCCACGGTCCACTTTCTTGTATCTCTGAATTCTCGGTTTGCTGTGCCCGTAAGCCAGTAGTCCACGAGAGGATGGTTTCTTCGGAGTATGCACCCCTCGTGTAGAACAGCCCATAGTCCGTGAACACTGTCCGTGAAGAGGCATACGAATAGTTCGTTATACTTGCGAGCTCTAGAGCATCGGAGCTACCAGAGGGCTGAGTAGGATCCTGGAGTTTGGCAACATGAAGAGTGGATAAATCTGGTATTTCGGGAAGACCAGGTGTTTCAGCCATTGCTAGAAGAGCGGGTGTGATGACTGGGGAAGAACGAGTAGGAGGACTACGGATGGCAACAGTGCTTTGCGAATGAGCATGATCGACAGAATCTTTATCTGTTTTTTGAGAGTCGTTGATGTGAGATTGAGGGTGATAGCGGACAGTAGTTCGAAAAAAAAATGCTGACCAAGCTTTAAAACTGAGTTCTCCTGCAACTCCGTCGCAAGACTTCGAGCAGGCAGTTGAGAGCTCGAGAATGACTTGTCTTTCTTCCATGGACGCGTATTCAAGGGTTTTGTTGCGTAGACATTGATTGTTTTCCCATTTCCGTCATTTTGAGGATTTGGATTGCCAGCCACGTTCTCGTAACCCGATATCGAGTAGCCATCTGCCATTTTTGCGACCAACCAATCTACAAAATCTCCCTGATGAACAGTGATTGATCCATGTCAGTACGTCGCACTTTATCTGCATAGATCATTGAATGAGATGAAGGGAACGCACAAACGACATGTCGTCTTGAGGATACACGAGCTTTGTGCCGTCTGGAGCAATATCTTCAAGTTCTCCGCCATCTGATATTCTCATTTGCTCTACAAAAGATGCTGCAATGGTATATCGCGAAGGATTGAGCAAGAGTGTAATAGCATACGGCGTCTGGGGAGAGAGCAAAATCTAGCAAATGGAGTGACGAATCATTGATCAATGGCAACCTGTTTGAGTAACGAAGGATTGGGATTACAAACCTTCCCCTCGCCCCATTCCCCATTTCTGATAAACGTCCATATCGCTGTATAGCTCCGTTGTTGAACACCAATTGATTCCAAGTATCGGCGGGTTAAGGTGTCTAGCTTCTCTCCCTCAACAAAAAGAACCGCCGTATCAAGAGAAACAAACAGATACGAATGGAAGGTACTCTTGTATGGAATATCGGATTCACGAAGGTTTAGAAGATAAGCTAAGAAACATAAGTCAATATTTCGTTCCTCACACAAGCGTACTAGACGTACAGATGGACTCCAGAGATGTAATGAGTGTCGCAACATGATTTCGTGATGTAGTTAGAACTTGGATTTTGTAAGGAGATATGTCAGAGAGTTGGGTTCGAATCCAATCTCTGAGCCGTTTTAACTTCCAGATCGCGGTATATCGAGGTGAATATTTAGCTGCAACAAAAAGTAAGTCCTGGACTCCTAGTGTTTTCATTGAACTTGAACTCTACCTTCAGCCTCTCCACGGGCCTGAACTTGAATAAGCACGAGTGACCTTCTTGGCTTCTGGGGCCAGATCATGTCAACGAGATTGATCTGTAGGCAGATTAATGACAAATTTGGGGCTCTGGGTTTGACCTTCGTCGTAAAAAGCCCGATCGTATCATACGATATCAGGCTACCATCGACGCCGATCCTTGATTGAGGATCTTCTCCGATGCCATCATCTGGGACGTGTTTTCCTCCAATGTGATCCTAGAACCGCATCATTGGATTATAAAACAGTACATTATTTTGCAATGATCTCACTTACGGCAAGCCATTCCATCCAGTCCAAAGGCGCTCCTGGATACCCACAGTAGACTATCGTCCATTTCAAGGGGTCGATTTCTTTTTCAGGTTGCACAAATTGGGTCCAATTTTTCGGCGCTGTCGTGAACAAATAAGCCGAATCCTTCATGATAATAGCTTGTCCGATAGGCCCAGTGAACCTGGAATAGAAAAGGTTCATCAAAAAATTCTGTAATGCAATGAAGATTCATACGCACCCCGAAATGAATTGTAAACGTTTATCGCACGCTGCCACATGTACAGAGCCATGTTCATCTTCGCTCGGTACGATACTGATAGGATACGACGAAGAGAACAACCAATGAGATTACAAACGAAACGCCAACCCGAGAGCAGACTCACTAAAAATCCAGGTTCTCTTTCGCCATTAAACCTCTTATCTTCTCCAGACGTTCTGCCATTTGTGACTTTGTGGGTGGCGTGGTTTTCTTGCTTCTCTTCTGCATCGACACAGGTCCAATGTGGTATAGAGGTCCAGGAAGAATAGCTAGAATACCCATTGACCGTTGAGTCTCTGTCATTTGAGAAAATATCAAAAAATAGGTAGCGTACGCTGGTACGGCTGATCACCCCGGAAAATCTTCCTCAGGCCATTCGTCGGGTTCTTGCGACTCTGCGCTTGGGGCATTGAATTCATCCCACCCGCTAATGCATTGTCCTTCGAGACCTGATAGCCCTTTTCTATCAGAGTGTGGTTAGACTGAGCCTCACGTCTGGCCACGGGATTCCTTGAGTCCTGCCGGGGCTCCTCGTGTTTCCTCTCGCCATTCGAGCCCTGGCTGAAAGTGGCCGCCACACCCAGGCTTTGCTTCGAATGGAAACTCCTGTGAGGCTCCTGATTACCCGTTGACCGTTCACGAAACGCAGGTAGGCCGTCGTGTTCTTTAGGGTCCAGTGAAAATGTTACCTCATCTTCTGGAGGCGATGGAAGTTGTTTCCAGAGACCTGAAGGTTGTTGCTGGCGGAATTGAGGAATTTGAACTGGCAAATGAGGTTCCCTTTTCATTTTCAAACGAGTTTTCAAGAAATGAAAAGCGATGGTGATAGAGGGAAGATGAGAAGTCAAAAATACTTACTTACCTGAGATAAAGAGGCACCAAATGATTGGCATTTCGGGTCTTCGACGGTTATGCCAGAATGAGCAGGAGTTGTCAAAGGCTGTGTTGGAGACGGTGACCTGGGTCAGTTTCGTTGTGCCTGGTTCTCATTAGGGTTGTTGGCGCTCCCAGAAATTTCTGAGAAGGCAAAGGCCTGAGGTCAATCCCTTCTTCCAACCAAAATGCGATGCGTAACGCGTGAAGTTTGAACATTTGAACTGTCGCCTGGGTCCTTGAAGACCTGAACACACTCGACGGAACAGAGGACTGGTGAGATCCAGCATATTGAAACGGATATTCGTTGTAAATCCATGATTCATTGAAGTACTGACATGACATGGTGGATAGTAATGGAAGATATCGAGGAAGAAACGAGGAAGGTCTGAAATTCAAACCTCCTAAAAATTGGAAACGCGAGAAAGTTCACATCACATGATACGGACGCGTCCCCTTGTTCTGGAGACTGTTTTAGGGATCTTGGAGCTCGTTTCTCCTCATCTTCGACTATCGTGGCAAAAGGCTCCCATATTACCATAAGCATTACGACTGTGAGAAGCGGTCATACGACTATGCACTTTCTCCGGCATTTATGTCTTGGCCTACCCTGAGGGTACTCAACTGTTGAGCCAACCTTCAGTTTCATGTCTGAATTTTCGGCAAATTGACAATGACTTACGTGCTAGACGCACTGCATGCTCAAAAACAGTTTTAACACCAGAATGTAACAGAGAAGAGCATTCGACGTAGAGGTTTGCCCCAATGTCCTTGCACATCGCAATTCCTTGATGGTGTTGAATAGGCGCCAGGTTACTTGAAAACACAATTTAAAATTGTTCGATGATAGGCTCCGACAACATACCGATCGCGCATCATATCGACCGTCTTTGCGTCCTCCCGCAAGTCCGTTTTTGTTCCGACGAGGAGAACCGGGACTTCCGGTTTGAAGTGGGCGAGCTCGGGAGCCCACTGTTGTTCAAGAAATGTGAATCAGACTCCCAAGAAGCAACCAAGAAGAGCGAATAATTCAATGATACCTTTATCCGAACGCGTTCGTAACTGAACGGATCCACCACTGAGAAGCAAAGAATAAAGACGTTCGTTCGTGGGTATGATAATGGGCGCAAACGATCATCAGCTTCCCCCGCTGACACGTCCCATGGTTCCAATAAAACTTGAGTGTCATCGACAGTATGATAGTCACTGTAGCTTTCGAAAACTGCCGGTTGTTATATGATGAGAAGTCGGTGATAGGAAGTTAGGAGAATGGAATAGGCCTCACCGGTTGGGATGTATTTCGTCTAGCAGAATAAGAAAATACTGGTCAGTTCAACGAGCAGGTGGAGGAGAGTGATTGAAAATTTACTGGAAATGTGTTGCGTGTGTAAGTAATCAATAGAGACGTCTTCAACATTGAAGATAAGAGCACAAGAAGTCACTAATTGGACTTAGGAGTCAGAGAAATTGATCATAACTGTACCTTCCCGACAGTATTGTCACCAACGACGACCACTACACGTCATTGACAATTCAGGTCCGAGGATCAGCTTCAGAACGAAAACGTCCAATAAAAGAGAGATCTCACATTTAACACGGGGGGATGCCATTGTGAAATTCCAAGTTTTGGGTATTGGAGGAAATCGTGATGATGGTACGAAGCAAAGGAAAGAGGGACACCCTATCATTTTCAGTCATCGACCTCAAATTGTTACTTGAATACGGCGATCACGATCACGTACTCGGAAATGGTAGTCAATGGCATAATCTATTCGTGAATGAATGGAGGACTGGCCCATGACAGAACTCGACCTTGCACTGCCTTTCGTGCGCAGTTGTTCCTGCTGAAAACGGCTGATAGCGGTGCGCTTCGATGTCAGTATCGGCGCTGTGGAGAAGGATAGTTTAATTTTAGCACCCCAATGAGCTGAAAAAGAGTCGGCAAATTTTCAAGTTGAGGTCGTATGACGACATTCTCATGAAGGCGATACGTTTTCAGGTCCAGACGAACTGGGCTTTGAATTACTTTGATACCTGGGGGGTCCCGGGTCACAGTGTCCACGCCCACCTCCAGCTAGCTGTTCATACAATAATACACTTTCTCTTGTCCGCTTCCTTTCTCATACTGCGTTTACGAGGTGGCCAAACTGGTCAATTCAAGCGAGAGAGGGTCATCAGCTTACTAGTAGAATGCGAATTGCACTCGCACAAAAAAAAAGTTTCCACGTACGTCCAAACCGCACCGCCTGCTCAAAGACGGCCTGAACTCCAAGCGTCGTGAGAGCCGAGCACTCGAGATAGAAATCCGCGCCAACATCCTTGGACATGGCCAATCCTTGATGGTACTGAATCGGCGCCGTGTTACTTGGGATTATAAAATTAGCTTTCTCTGATGTGTTGTCTGTCAGTGGCCAAATGACATACCGGTTGCGCAGCGTATCAACCGTGTTCTGATCTTCTCGCAAGTCAGATTTTGTCCCTACGACAATGATTGGGGCGGTAGGTCCATGGAACGCCAGTTCCGGTGCCCACTGGAATGGTTATTACATAGTATGGCAGAGGTGAGGAAGGCATTCGAAGGTAAGGAACAGTGGGATACCTATACCTTCGTCCGAACTTGTTCATAGCTATTTGGATCGACCAATGAGAAGCAGATGAGGAATACATCGGTTTGAGGGTATGCCAGTGGGCGCAGGCGGTCGTAGTACTCATTTCCAGCCGTATCGAACAGCGCTAAGACGGTCGTTGTTCCATCAATCGTGAAGCTCGGACAATAGCCGTCAAAAACTGCATTACGAACAGCAGTTAGAACTCTGGAGGTTGTGGAGTGTGATGCCTCTCACTGGCGGGCCTGTCCACTGGCTTGAACTATAGGTGAACAGATAGAGCAACGAAATAAAGGAGGGAATTTACTGGGAATTTTTTGGTAGCGAACGATATGAGAAGAGATGACTTGTACGGTCAGAATCAGAGGGCAGACAACCTGCTAAACAAATTCGTAGCTACCTTTCCAACTGTATCATCGCCGACAAGTACACCTATTCAGGCAGCAAGACTTGAGTAAGACGACTGTCATTTGCAGGCAATTTGGCTCGAGACCCACATTTGACATACGGCTTCCCCATCGGAGTGTTGTGTCGAAAAAATCGTTGGAAGAAAGGTCAATATTCAATGATGATGGTTGCGGGGAATCAGAAGAACTTGAAGCTGCGACTGAAATGGATCCATTAGCTCACTGATGTAGAAAAAGTCATATTCGGAAACACGCACTGATCATGACTCCACTGGAAAAGGGTCGCGCATAAATTATACTATCAGCTTCTCAGCTGACCATCCTTGCCCATGCCCGTAATCGAATGGAAAGGAATTCAAAAGATTGTCAGAGGAACAAAGGTCCAGTGGTTTCTGCATACAAAACTACGTGTGCAAGTGAGTATTTGAGGTGGTTCGGGATGGCAATGATCGATTTTGGATATTTTTCTCCCGGCAGCCTCCGACGTGCCGGATAGGACATGATGCATGAAACTTGCACAAAGGAAGAAAATTTTCAGAAGTTCAAGTGGGGGGCAAAGAGTGTGTCTTAAAGCCAAAGATTTTTATTCCATGAGGTGGCAACTGGCCAGCTTTCACATATATATCAATACACAAACATTATACCCGTTAAATAAAATAAAGTAAAACCATTTCATACAATCGTCGAGGGGGGTGGGCGTATTATGAAGGCTACATAGGCACGCCTTTCATCTGCATTTAAGGATGAACAGTGATGTCAGCCTTCTTTTCGTGCGATTCAAACTGTTTGATTTCGTGCTACAGAAAAAGAAAGAAAAAAAAGAAGTGAAAACGGAATGTCAGCGTTCCTGGAAAATCGAACAAAGCGACGAGGAGAAACTGGACGTACAGCTTTATCGAACTCCTGGTGGCCCTCATTATCTGAGGCGAGAATCTCCTTGCGGTATCTAGCAGAGTTGACGACTATAGAAAGTTAAATCAGCACTTAACCACGAAGAAGAAAACAGAACAAAAAAAAAACATACTCGACGTCTCAGCATAAAGCCTATCAATCTGTTCAAGAGAGAGACCACGAGTCTCGGGGATGAAGAAGTATCTATTTATTCGATCAGCACACGAAAAACGAAAGAAAGAAAAAAACCCCCGATGGGCGTCGAGCTTACGTGAAAACAAAGCATCCAACGCAAGTTCCGCCCCAAATGAAAAAGACTTTGACCCCAAGGTTAGCCGCTTTTTCGCCATTGACACCGTATGTGGTTGGGTTGACGAGATAAGGAGTGGCATAACCGATAGCGAAGTTCCAGAGCCAGTTGCTGGCGACGGAGAGCGACATGGCCTTTCCACGGATGGCGAGAGGCTGAAAGGGACAATGTATTAGGTATCGTGGCCAGGAGGTACAAAAGTGAAAAAGACACGTACAGAGAGTTCGGCAGTGACGACCCAAACGACTGGTCCCCAAGAAGTGGCAAAGAAGGCGATGTAGCTGTTGAAAAACGAGTCAGCAAAAAAAAAAGCGATTAAATAAAGAAAAAGTCACGAACATGCAAACAAAAGCGATGAGAACACGCTGAGCAACAAGGTTGACAGAGCCGTCAGGCTGCGCATCGCCAACGGTAACACCAACAATAGCGACAATGAACTCGGATACGGCCATCCCAGCAGCACCGATGAGGAGAAGCTTCCTACGTCCAATGCGGTCGATGAATGGCAAAGAGACCAAACACATAACAGTGGAGACAACATCACAGATAATTCTACAACAAAAGTGTCAACGGCGTGAGCAATATTCAGCGGGTGACAAACATACTGAATGATGAAGGGGTTGTCCATTCCAGCCTGTTTGAAGAATGTCGTGCCGTAGTAGAAGATGAAGTTGATACCGGTGAGTTGCTGCCATGCTTGGACAAAGATTCCGGTCCATGTACGGAGGCCAAACTTGCTGTAGTTGTTCTTGAAGCAATCGGCGTAAGAGGCCGTAGAGGAAGCTTGTTCCGTGGAGAGTGCAGCGGAGATAGCGGAACATTCTTGCTCGACCTCGGGGGAATCTGGAGCGGCGGTCATGAGACGACCGAGGGCGACGCGGGCGGCATCGTGACGACCTCTGAGGAGGAGGTAACGAGGAGACTCTGGAAGGAAGACCATTCCGCCACCGAGGACGACGGCCCATGCAAATTGAACAGCGATAGGTGTCTAAGTTGGCGGGTAATGAATAAAAGAATATAGATTTTGATATTACTGCGTACCCTCCATGCGGAATGGGATTGTTCATCCTTGGTGGCATTGAGGACAATTGCTGCGAGTAGAGCGCCAATCGTGACTAACAAAATGTTAGAAGGGGGTTGTTTGCTTTTAAAAGACGTCAGACGCACTCGCAAGTTGGTACAATCCAACGATAAGACCACGAATAGCCTTCGGTGCGCACTCGGACTGGTACATAGGTACCAGGCAAGAAACGATACCAACACCAAAACCAGCGATAACTAAGCAAAGTGTCAGGCTTTGTGCATCAGGTGAAAGAGAATGGGACAAACCTCTTCCAACAACGAACGCTGCCCATGAAGTGTCCAATTGAAGACCAATGCCGAGGGAAAAAATGGCACATCCTACGATGATACCATACTTTCTACCCAGTCGATCACCGAGAGGGGATGCGGTGAGTGCACCAAAGAATGTTCCGGCGGAAAGAATTGAAACCTAAGGGAAACAAAAAAAAATTAGCACGGAAGGTATTGCTCATGACGGACTGAAAAACACTTACGACAAGAGACTTGTCTTTCGTTGGCAAATATTGGCCCAAGCTTTCATCGAACCTTCCGAATGTCTGCAGCCAATCGTCCATAGCGATCACACCAGCGATGGTTCCGGTATCATATCTAGGCAAAGCAGAGTAAGTAAGTCGTTTCAATTGAGAAAGACACAAGGGAATACATACCCAAAAAGAATACCACCGAATGCTATAAAGAAAGGGACTCAGATAAGAAGAAGTAGATAAACGCGAGATGGACGCACCAGCAAAGGCCGACATCACGACCGACCATATAATCGAGTTGGACTCAACTCCCCCACCATTTCCTCCAGGTCCCCCAGCCATGTTGATAAATCGAGAGAAAAATGAGTTTTACAAGGTTGTACAGAGGTTTCGAGCAACAACCGTAGATGCGATTGGGGTATGCGGCGGGGTATGGGGTTGTTGGAGGTTCGAGAAAGAGTGGGGGCTGTCTTTTATTTCGAAAAGACCGAGTCGGTGCCCGGCTGCCCAGGCGATCCATTCGACGCATAAAAAAATTAAAACGCCCCAGATGGCGGGTCGGGAGCTACCATCCCCAACGGCTGAATGGTCCACGCTGGCGACTAACCGACATCGATTCCCGCTACCGCGCCGAATCTCGTGTTGTACCCGAATACCAAGGCGTTTCTTGAAGTTTCATCCGGGAAGAGGTCTGAAGAGGTCAGCCTCAGCAGCCTCCGACCAGCTCCAGCCAGCCCCTGAAGAATATTTCCGAGTTGGAAACGTTTGTAATGAGGAGGAAGATCGAATAGTTCAAAGAATTAACATTCTGGCACATAGCATGGTGTTGAAGTGTGGAACTACGCAGCACGCTGGTGTTTGGGGGAAGAATCTGGGAAGAGCGGAACAGAAAAAAAAGTGGTTTACGTAATATGGCGGTGGCTTTAAATCCATACAAAGTCGGTGTGGATTTTTGGTGGATTTTTAATGATTATTGATTTTTATCCTTCAACACCAGCTCACGCCTGGGTGATATGGATGTTGTTTGATGATACAGACGAAATCAATCCACAAGGACAATACGGAGAGATTATCTGAGTCCTACAGAGGTCTAACATGGCGCTGACGGTAACCCAATTTGTAAATTTGATCCAAATATGGTCAACGTTCCATCGATGAAATAAATCAAAAATAGATGTAGTGGGAGTACGATCACCCGTGTGCATGATGATCCGTTAGGTCGTCAGAGATCGTCGTTGTATGGCTAAATGTCAGCCGCCCCTTGTAAAAAGGCAGATCGTCAGACTCGAACTTGAAGTTTACTCACATCCATTCCTGCAGATTCCTGCTCCTTATCCTCCCTCCCGAGCCTCTCCACGCAAGAACTGAAGGGAAATTATCCATACATACGTATCAATATTTCTACATAGCGCATTTTTGCCAAATACAAAATTTTACCTTTCCGACGTCGGGACGGGGACAAAAACAATCCGTATCCGAACACGACGTTTCCAATATGCATCCATCCCGGAACGACGATTATTGGCTCTCATAGGCGATCCAGGAGGATCCAGGGCGGTCCTTTCAGGTCCTTTCCCTTCTTTGACAGCACTTGGCAGGCCCCATGGAGCCCAATATTCTCCAACAGTCTAGAATAGTCTCCCATGAGCTCCAATGTCGCTACCGAAAGACTCCCAAAGGGTTCCAAGGGTTTCCAGCAGTCGGTAAAGAAAGGTGGATCATACCCGAGCGACGGCAGTTGTTTCTCTCCCGGGTACTGGATACTACGAGTCATATCAATTTTCTTCGCGGTATGTTCCAAGTTGGCCAGTTGACCTTGAATACGGCAAACCGTTTCGGTCCAGAAGTCCGATAGAACACGTATCAACCCATGAAACTAGTTGGTTGAGTGGAGGGCGCTGGGGGAAGATGTTTTTATATCAATATAGCAAATAAGTAGCGCAAGCTAACTATCCGCTGCGGCCAGCGACGCCGCGACATTAGTATTAGTAGCGTCAGACTTGCGGACGGCGCTTAGCCAAAGAGTGAGGGATTCAATTTCAAAGTGCACTAAGTTTTGGACTTGCTGAGAGTCGAGGCTGACTCGAAATCAATTAGTTTGGCAAGGTTCTGAACTCCGTCATTCGCCACTAAGCGCCGAACCTTCTTTAGCGTCCAATCCAAACCCTCAAAATATGAAAACACGTTTCTGAGACCTCGAGTGGTGTTCTTCTCCTTCACCCCAGTACCAGAAAGCAGTTAGTCATCTTCAAGTTTTTCTGAACCATTCATTCGTGTTTAATGTGTAGCTCCAGTGGACACGAATATCCAACCATTGCAGTATCAAACTTCTAGTTAGTGTGTAGGGGGCAGCTACTAATTTACTTATCGGCCACTAGTGTTAAAGTCGCCTGGCTAATATAATCCGTGCCAGTGGCTGACCGATGACAGCCCCCTATAGCCTGTTCAAACGTTCAGCTACGTTGAACCTATACATCCCCTTCCACAACCCCTGACGAAAAACACAAATAATCACCCAATTTCAAAGGTAAGCTTAGAGACGAATCACGATCGCCTTGAACTTCCCCGACGAACCTAATAGATTACCTCAGATACGTCGTATAACACCATGATCTCCCTCGCCTCTCTCCCAATCATCCTAAGCACCACCCTGACCCTCCTCTCATCAATCCTAATCACCCCCGTCCAAAGTGCAGCCGTCATCCCATCCACAGGCTCATCAAACCAAAACACGGACACCTCTTTCGCCACAGCCGCTCAACCAAGACTCACCGGTCGTCCAGGCTGGAACCCTCTCTGGGGTTTGGGACCTGTGGTCCCTCCTCCGGGGGTGTTGGATAAACTTGCTGTCAATGATAATGATTCTGACGGCGGCGATCCGGCCGATCCGGATGTGAGCTCGCCGTCGGACTCCACAGACGCGAACTCGAACTCAGTGCATGGGGCGAACAACGCGAACAGCCCCGCAACGAGCGCTGTTGGGAAGAATGGGATTGATGCTAATGATCTCATTTAATTGATTCCGAATTACAGTAAGCGACGGAGGATGGGTGGATGACGGTGGACGGACGGACGAGAAAACACAGAAGAAAAAGAAAAGAAAAGCAGGGAACGGATAACAGAAAAACCATCATCAATAAGCGCCGAAACGAACGCCAAATGACCTGTATAATTTGTAAAAAAAAAATAGATACTGGATTGTATGTACAGTACGAGCACTGCATAAAGTGTGCACATTCCAAAAAAATCAGTTTGCTCAAATCACCGAATCGTCACAGCCCCTCAAGACTCAAGGCTCAACCACCGTATAGTATAATAACTGTAAAAGGAGCGGAATGTATTCACATAAGTATACATACAGCAACAAGTAAGTTAATAGCAAAGTAAGGCATCAACCTGCATACTTTACTTTAAACAATAAAATTTGTTATCTAAAGTCCACACGATAGAATAGAATGCGATATGTACATAAAAAAAATGTACCCAATCAGGATGTCCACTTTACATGACCTGACCACGGAATAAGGAGTGGGAGATAAGAGAGGGGAGGGGAGGGGAGATGGGGGAAAACCGACGACACAATGATGCCGCTGATAAAAAAACGAAGCAAAGAGTCCATGCCACCCTACTCTGCTACCAGATAAACGGAGGTGAGTACGTACGTATGTATGTGATGTATAAATGTATGTATGTAGATTACAGGATCCAGGGGAAATTTTTTCAATAACGAGCGACGTGCAACTTGCAGAACCAGACAACAGGATAGATAGATAGGATAGATGAACATGGACATATTTCCCCCCAGATAACGAGGAAGTCCAGAGGAGACAATGACCAGACCAGACGAGAGAGGAAGCGGAAAGGATGATTAACTCAAAGAAGAGAGCAGGGTCTATGACCTCCGATACTGCTGCTGCTGAGGCGCCGAATATCCCGTCCCAGGTCTCGACTCAGACACCGAACCCGCATCATCCGCATACGCACCCACACCAGGAGGAGGCGGAGGACGAGCCGCACCCGCACCCCCATGCTGCGCATAATCCGCATACGACTGTGGCTGCACCCCCGAATACGGATCATACTCTCCAAACACCTGACTCCGACTCCCAAACGACGACGCGCCCCTATCGTCCTTGTACGGCGCGTTGATGTTGACAGACGAAGCAGACCGCGGATCCCACGAGTTATCATCGTATTTCTTGGCGAGCGGGACGAACACGCTCGAGTCGGTGTCGTGTGATGTCGCCCATGGTCGCCCACCACCACCGCCGCCGCTGATGGCCCCGGGAGCGCCGACGACGCCCATGGCGTACTCCTTATTCGAAGACGCACGAGCAGCGGCCGACTTGGCTTCACGTTTCTTGCGGAGCATGCCCATCACGAAGAACGCGATGATGGCGAGGAGGACCGCTCCGCCAGCAGCAATGCCGATGATCAAGCCCATGCTCGGCTTCGTGGCACTCGACCCTGCAGCCGACCCGCCCGCCGATGTACTCTCACCCGATCCTCCATTCACATTCACATCCAACACTCCGCTGGCAGGTAACTGCGCCGCAGGCGAGGTAGGTTGCTTCTCGATCTTGCCACTGCCCACGATCATGAACGTACCCACACTCGGCACGCCATTGATCACGACGAAGAGGAGTGCGGGTCCGGGCTGGAAGAGATTCGGGTTGGGTGGGAGTTGCGAGACGTGGAGGGTGATGGTTCCGTCTTTGGTGATGGTGTATGTGTTGTTGAGTTGGATCATCCTCTGACCCATGTTCATCGCGTGTGTGGTGTATCCACCCCTGACAAGGACGACGGAGGTCACCTCCGCGGCAGTGTTTGCAGAATCAGAGTAAGACGTCGGGGGGATTGTGATATTGAAATACGACCCTCCATAGCCAAGTGTCTTTGGCACGCCCACGGGCGCGGGGCGTACGGGTGCGGAGAAATAGGGAGGGTAGAATATCTCTGCTCGGTATTCTGTCGGGAACATCACATCAAGGTTGACATCCGCGTTGGGGTTCGAGCCTGCGATCATGACCGACGCGTCAGGGAGGAGGATGGCGGAGGAATGGTATAACCTAGGAATCTTCGACGCATCCAGCCCATCATTCGACCACCGACTGCCTTTAGGCGCCTTGGGGTTATATATCGCCGGTGTAAAGACGGGACCAGAGGCCAGCGAGGGTCCGAAAGGCATTTGACCCGCAGGTGTGTCTTTCGTCGAGTCCGCGTATCCGGCCGTACCGTTCAAGCCTCCGTTGATCATCAACAGCGTCCCGTCAGGCAAGTTGACAAACTGGCCCATCGTCCGTGTCTCCAGCATGTCATCATCCTGGACATACTTGGCAGGACTCCCGTCCGATGGCTCAGGTGTGAGCCTCTGACAATCGTTCGAGGCAGGGAACTTCCATGGGTCGACATTCGGGCCGTCGTAGCTCCCCCAATTATCGTCAGGCATGTCAGAACCCCCGCAGAAGATAACCGTCGGTGTGTAGTTGTTCTCCGGGGTGAGAGGAAGCATGGCGACGGCGCCTGATGCGGGGTACACGCGAATCACGCCGTTCGGCATGTCAGGAAGCGGGAATTCTGTATTGGTGTTGTAATCCCATAGCACTGCATGATATCACGATGAGTAAAAATAAATCATGCATGCACTCAATGAATGAATGTAAACGAGAGAACACATACTCGTGGAATGGTTGGCCTGGACCATCATTTTTCCAGAGGGCATGAGGTATGTATGGGCATACGCATTAAGGCCGGACGTTTTGACGAGGAACTTGACTATTTGCGCATCTCCACGAGCCGGAAAAAATTCATACGAGTTCTCCGCCAATCCCCCCTCCGCGACAGGATCGACGTCAGGGAACCGTCGATTGATATACCCACCGCTGACGAAGCCTCCCAGAATGACGACCGTCCCGTCCCCCGTCGGTTCGACGGCGGCGTACCACCGGTTCTTCTTCATGGACAGCACCGTCGGCTCGTCGTACCATTTACAATTCGCCGAGTTGAGGTCATCGGACGAGCCGCACGGGTTCAGGATGCGGATAGACTTGCGGCCGTCGAAGTCCTGGTAGACGCTGTCCCACATCCCCGTCCCGTCGGGATTTCTCTGCGAGCCCGGTTTCCCATTGACCGTAATGCCATCGTTTCCACCAAACGAGACGAACGACCCGTTGGGCAGATGCATGCCCGACGAACAGAAGGAATTCGTCTTGATGTCCATTACGACGGCTTGATGCGTTTTGATATCCCTACACAGCACCGACAAAAGAACGAAGGAAAAAGGTCAGGACAAATCACAGGTGGGTAAAATGCCGATGAAAGCGCACCAGCGAGAGCCCCATGCAGGATGGCCACTAATCTGCGCTGCGTTGCCCTCTGCTTTGTCGAGGATGTAGACTGCCTCATCGTTTCCCAAAAACATCTACATAGATAGACGGTGGATTAGACAGGGGATGCGGGGTAATGAATAAAATGAAAGAGAAAAAAAAAAATAGATATCACGTACTAACAGGGCGCTGACCAGCGTGTTACCCCCATCAGCAAAGGAGCCACCAGTGGCCGCGAGGACGGAGGAAATCGAGGCACCCAAACATAGAGCGACGACAGAGCGCCGTAGGGACATGATAAGAGGTAGGGAAGGAGGAGGAGGAGGAAGATGGAATTTAGGGAAAGAAACACGGGGGCAAGGGGATGAAAAAGGTTGGAGAACAAGGATATGTAAACTGATGATGCCCAGACAAGAAAAGGTAAAAGCCTCGATTTGACTGGAACCGTGATCAGTTACAGCAAATTGTCACCGCCGCACCCTTCCACAAATGGATGACTGGACAGCTTCACCCATCAACGCTACAACTCGTCAATTAAATAGATAGATAATACTTAATATTCTCCGTGCCTCATTCCATCTGGATTCTTGCGGCCAACTTGCGGCCATTCTATGCTTTACGACTCCACTGTGGCTTATAATGCAGGAAGGATTCGGGGTTTTGTAGCTGGAGGGCGATTAGGAGTTGCATGAGGAGGACTACCCAAACCTCCCGAGGCGACCGGAAAAGAATGCTTGGCGTGATATGTATCCATGCATCATTCCCACGAATATTGACCGGAAATTCCCGCGGCCGCCCGTGCCGTCCCTGTGCCGAACATTGAACTTGCTTTTGCAGGGGAATAATTCGTAAAAATTGGAAGATTCACAGCACCTTCGACGTTTTACTTGAATCTCCAGTAATCCTCGCTACTCTTTTCACAATAAGCCTCGTCATATTCGAGGCTGACCCACCGGACTTCAGGGTCATCAAACGCGGATCTTGGCACCCTGCATCGCCACGGGAGCCTTCCTCTTCTCCATGGATCATCGATGCCACATCGATAATGACGACGCCTTACAATATCGATAAACACCCATAACATCACTTCACCACACACCAAAAATCTAATCGGAAACTCCTCCACCAGTCATGCATCCTCGATCCCGAAAAAAAAAAAACCAGAATGCCGAAGCCAAAATCAATGAACAACCAGCGAAGTACCAAAAATAACAGCGCCTACAATTCTATTTATTTATGTAGACTTCATCCAGACATCAGCCAGACGCGACCCAGTATCGGCCTGGCCGATACTCGTACCATCGAGAGTCGAAAATTCTTATCGTTGCCATTGAATGTGTACAACATTAATATACATGCACGGCCTCATTGATAACATGAGATTCACCACTGCCACGGGTGCTGCTAGTGATGACTTGGACTGTTTACCGCACATCCGACTGCATACGACGCCTCTCCCACTGCTGTCACAGCTCAACAAGTCCGACACAAGAGACATCTACGCCCACCAGTCCATGTCAATGACCTGAAGCAACGGCCGCCAAGCCACCGCTCTGTGTCACTTCCAAGTGATAACACCCACACCAACCTGTAACCCACGCCCTTCGCCCCCACACAAGTGAAGCCTCAGACGACCAGTTATGTACCAGCTTGAGAGGTCCTTCCAAAATAATCATACGCCGATCCTTCACATCTCCCTTCCTACTACCTCCTTCTCGGCCTAATCAACAACCTCAACGTCCTTCCCCCACCTCCGCCTCCACCTTCAAATCGCTCGGGTCTCCTAACATCATAATTCTCAAGTAAATACGCAAGCGCAGTCTTCATCTGATACGCCGCGACGAAGCGTCCTGGGCTATTGGTAACGGGAACGAGTAGTTGGAGTAAGTAAGTACACCAAGTCGGACGAGCGCTGACCAAATCGAAGAAGAAAAAGAAAAAGAAAAAAAAAGGAAAACTTGAAAACAATATGTACTCACCAAGCATGTTTCCCGTACCCAAACGCATGATATTCCAACGTCGGCTTCATCAACATCGGTTGGCCATGCGTGAGGACATCGTCACCTGGTGCCAGTCCATCCTTCTCCTTCTCATTCTCCTCAGGCTCATGCTGGCCCACACCCGTCCCATCACTTGTCCCATCACCTGTCCCATCACCCACACCCGTCCCATCACCCACACCCGCACCACCGCCACCACCTCCACCTCCACCACACCACCTAAACCCATCAAACACCCTCGCCTCGCCACCACCCCTCACGATCCCCTCATCCGCATGCACCCCACGCGAATTGACATAGATCGTCGACCCAGCTGGGACGCACGTCCCGTCTGCGAAGGTGAAGTCCTTGAGCACCGTGCGGCCTAGATGGACTGTTTCGGTTTCGGTGTAAAGTGTTCGGTGCAAGTAAAGTGAGGTGGGTTGGTGAGTGAATAAAATAAAGAGGTGAGTGAATGGAATAAAAGGGAAATAATAAGAGGGACGAAGGGCTTACGAGGTTGGATATCATAACACCTCTGTATCTCACGTAAGAAGCTGTCGAGTTTGACGAGCTTCGAGATGTTGTTTTTCGTCCACTGGGGAAGTTTGCGTTCTCCAGCAGGCCTCTCGTTCGGCTCTCCCCGGTCTCGACCTCGATCTCCATCCTCTTGCTCTTGCTCTTGCTCTTGCTCTTGGAGGTCCCGTCGATTTTTATCATCGTCGTCATCGTCGTCTGCAGAGGAGGAGGAAGAACCTGGCTCCAAACTTGACATCACATCCCGTATTTCAGCCCGAAGGGGCTCAAGGTACTTCTCATCCGGGTTGGCCGTGATCTCGTTCAACGCATTCGTCAACGCCTGTCATGTCATACCCAAAAAAAATCAGTCACTCCTTCGATGAAGATAATAATACCACTAACCATAGCGGATCCCTCAGAGGCGAATGAAAGGAAATAAATCCGCGTCGCGAGGTCCTGTGCTGTGCGGTTGGGAGTACCTGCCCGTGCCGATTCTTCGAGGAGCCACGTTAGGATGTCTATCTACGATGTGATATTATGAATAAAGAGTTGAATAAATGCTATCCGAAGAAGGACGGGGGACGGACGTACAGGTTTACCCTCCCAATCCGGTCCGTACTCCTCTTCTTGTGCGAGGCGCTCGAGGACGGTGGGTTCGATGAGCTCGGCCATGCGCTGTATGTCCCGGTGCGAGTTGATGAACATGCGCGTTATGACTCTGATTGTTTTTTCAAAGTTGAATTAGCCGGAAAGGGGAAAGCGACGAGCGAAAGGGATGGTGCTTACGGTCTGAGGAACGGAGGGAAGAAGCGTAACATACGTCCCTTGTCGAGGGTTGAGACAGCTCGTTGGCAAAGGTCTCGGTACTCTTCGTTTGCGCCTACACGTTCATCCAACAAGAAGATTGTGTATTAGTCCACACAAATTTGAAGCACCAGAGAGAGAGAGAGAGAGAAACGCACAGAGTGGATACCCAACAGAAAGACGTGCGAGGACACGCGTGATGACGCGCATGCACATCCGATAGACGTCAATCTCAACCCACCCTTCCTCCCCACCTTCACCTTCTCCTCCTGGCGCGTACGGTGCGTTTGATGATGATGAAACAACCTCAGCGAAAGAGTCTGCAATCTCCGCGAGCATGGGCTCGAATTGCGCTGAGATGTTCCGGGTCATCGAGGTGCGGACGACGGCTATGTGGTATGGGTTCCAGGTGACTTCTGGGCCGAGGGTGTGGTCGAGGAGGAGGAACTGGGGAGCGACGAGCGTATGGAAGTCAGCTTCAACTGCACGAAGATATGTGTGTTTGTAGGGCTTACATCCCGGAACGCTAAGATATTGGACATGACGTCGTCGGACGCTTTAGCGATCTCTTCGACATGGTGTCTCCCATTCGCAACGACGATCCAGGATTCGAGTGCGGGGAACTTCCATATCCTATTGGGATACTGTGTGGTTAGACGATAAGGATGGAGAGTTAGTGTTTTATTTAACATTTAAGAGCTAGGTTGATTCAGGGGTTGGGGGTAGTGTAGGGTAGTACTTACCTTGCGATATCCCTCTTCGATGATTTCGTATCCGTGGTTGAGGAATCTCCATCCGGATATGTATGAGAGGAGTGCAGAGGAGTAGCCTACTGTCGGGATATGGTCGAGCTACACTCATAGTCCCATAAGTCCCGCATGAATGGATCCGTAATGGTCAGGTTTCAGAAGATACAGCAGCTGCACAGGCGCGGCGTAATGATGACAGACCTTGGACCTTTTGAATAAGAGATAACAAAACAACCCACAAGACAAGAGGACGTAGGAGTACATGATGATGTGAGAGACACGGTGGATGTGGATGGGCCGTTCTGGAAGCAGGGAAGCAGATGTCTTGAACTTTCTTTAGTTGAATTGAGTCTACGCTTCGATGGCGCCGGGCGGCCCTTTAATTAGAGCGTGTTCCATGGGAGTAAAACGAGCTTCAACTTCAGCTTCAGGTCTCTAGGGATCGAATGATGCGTTGAAATGAGAGCATCTGAGTACGTGCGGCTCAGGTGTTAGTGGCGTACAGTGAAGATAGCAACTTCGAACGGATTTCATTACCACTATCAATCGGCTACGCGGCACTTCGGCAAATTGTCTTGCTAATTAATGTTTATCTGCTCAATTAATTAAATCAATACAGAAAAATATTTTATTTAATTTTCAAATTAATAGATTGAATAATTCGCGCTTTTGAGGTACTTACGTTCGCAGACTGGACAACCAACCTTGAACCAACTCTCAGACTCTACCAGGGTATATATCCAATGCCAATCGTTTCAAGCATACTCTTCCAGACGCTTCAACTCCCTGTTCATTTTGCAACGTCCAAGCGCTACGTATGATCTTATTTTCCCAAATTGCTTCCCTTTCCATACCCGCTCCTTCGAGGGCTCCGTCCTTTCCTTAACTCAAAATCTGGGCCCCGGCAGCAGTACTTCATCTAAAGTACACAAGAGCCAACATCCTGAGTACGACGTACTTTGATATCAACTCCGAAAATAGGACCAGATACAGCAAGCTCCTCACCTGTGCGTGACACAGCCTGTCCTGCCACAACGCAACGATCATTCACATATTCATCGCTGCTTGACCATCTCCTACCAACTCTCTTTCGCTTGCCTCTCATGACACAGACCTCTTGTTTGCCAGACATCTCTTCTCCTTCACCGTCAAATCTCGATAATGAACTTCTAACGTCCCTCGGTTTCTTGGACGTGAAAGAGTACTACGCTCTACTACCTCTCATCCATCCCACCCCTCCCTTGTCCATCCACGAATCCATACAAAATGACTCGGAGCGGAAGAATGAGAATTTGTCATCACAGACGCCACGTAAGTTTCAAGGTGTCCATTTGAAAATGCTCACGAGTCACCGAGTATTTTAGAAATCATTTTCGGTGTCCCTTCTGAGAAGAAGCCGGAGGAAATCGACTCTCCTCAAACGGACACTACTGAAATTTTGAAGAAAGTGAGAAGGTTGCTGGCGAAAGAAATTTAGGATTTTTAGTCAGTTTGTCTTTGCATCACCTTTTTCTTCTTCTTTGTTTTTGACATCTTGATTCAATTTCCATTTCCTACCAGTATTGTACTAGGCAGAGCTGAGAATGGTTCTCAACGCGTCACAGCGCCGAGCGACAAACGATTGCAATTTATCTCAGGGTATGTATTAAGCATCAAGCTTCATCGACATAGTTTACTATAAAAATTTTTTGATTGAAAAAATCATTCTCCTCCAGGTTCACGGGGCCGGTCGGTCAAGCCATCATCACAAAAGATTCGGCATATCTATTTACTCCATCCATATATCTTCCGCAAGCTCAAAGGGACATCGACCACAGAGAATGGGCGTTGATTCGCTGTGGAACTCGGGGATCCCCGAAGGACTGGATGGCATGGCTCGCAGTACGTCGACCCGCTCGAAGAAAGCAGCGATACATATTTGAATGTACTGACGTGGGTTCCAGGACCGCGTTCAAGAGAACCGCCACCCGCGAGTCGGTATTGATGGTTCTACGACGTCGCCTCAGGAGATTGGCCGGCTCTTCAAGCGAATGAGGCACAAAGATCCTAATGTGAAATTGGTTTTCCTCCAAGGCGATCTCGTTGATAAGATACGAATGGAACTGCCTCACCCGTCCTTTCAAGTGGTTCGCGTTCAAAATGGGACTTGTGTAGGTATGGCACCTGGAAGGTTTGAAATTAATGAATTTATACTTATCCTTTTCATTGGCGTTGTAGATCGAGGGATCGCAGTACGGAGGTTATACCGACTACGAGAATGGATTAGAAGCCACAACCCGAACATGTCCTCTCACACCGAAATTCAAATCCCAAACCCATCGTCATCGCAAATTCATGTGGCAACGCTAATCAGCTCGTTGGACTCCATAGGCAAGTCCTTCTCAATATCTCTCATGCTTATCCAATAAGCAGGGTCAGTGACGGAGGTCTTTTTTTTTTTTTTTTTTTTTTGACCAGCCTATCTTCTCAACCTCCGGGCATCCGATATCCTGCTCAGGCACACCTTTTACGGATACCTATTCGTTTCTCTTGACGACGCTGCGTATCTCTTTATCGAACCAAAATGGCTGACGGGCGAGATCGCTGCGTATCTCGAGTCTATCGGTGTCCAGCTACGGAGGTATAATGAGATTTGGGCGTTTGTTCGCAATGCGGTGTGGGGTGAGGGGAAGGTTCGTACTCTATGAGATCGTTTGAGGATTTTGATGTGAGTGCTAACTGTTTTGTTGGTTTACTTAGGTCCTCCTTTCTCCTCAGACCTGGTGGTGTGATTTCGAGTTTATGCTGTCCCATTTGAGATATACGATTGCCCCATCCTTCGTGGAGTGTATGATGAGCGCAGATAAAGCCGGAACGACCGCTGAAGGCTTGAAGCGTATATATCCTCAGAACGGCTCCTCCGAGTCCTTGGTGCGTTTTTAACCTACGTACCTCCATTCCATCATTGCATCGTGATTAATCAACGTTCAACGTTCACCAGGCCGGTTTTGTCGAATGGTTCAAAGAAATACGGGCAGATGGATACTCTATCTCGGAGTACGAAAGCACTGCCGCTGTCCCTGTCGCCGAGACATGGCATCCGAGTCCCCAGGATGCCGCAAATGCAAATGCAATGCATGAAAGGATGATCAGAGAGTTCGATGATGATGATGGTGATGATTGGCGAATCCGAGTATGGAAGAAAGAAGTTCGTAATACATCTGCGAAGGACAACAGCTCCAGCTCGAGAGGTGGGTGTTTCTTTTCGTTCTTTTCTTTTTTTCTTGACGTCATCCTGAACGAACGACGATCAATGCGAAATTGCAGGTCCAGAAAAAGTTGATTCTACTCCTGTTACCCGACACCCAACGATCAGTGCAAGTAGTACCTCCAGTAGCACTGTGGATCTCACGAATAGTAGTGTAACGAGCTTTTCGCATGCCTCGTCGCGCACGCAATCCACTAATTATGGGTTATTTTATACGAGGAGGATGTCCTCTGTTGAAGAAATAACCGATGACGACTCGGACACTTGACATCCTTGCTGAGAATATAATTTTATTTCTTTCTAAAAAATAGATTAATAGCCGTGCGCTTTATGAGAACGCTGTCTACCTACTACAGGTCGTGAAATAAATCCTTTCGACACTTTTCCTCTCCAACATTTCCTTGTGTTCCTTTGTTTCCAAAAAGAACTCGAATTATTGGATTACATATCACGTGATCAATTTTGGAATCTGGATCCGCTTTCCCTAAATTCCCTTTGTAACCTGATTCTCTTGTTCTCTGTCGTTTTCATTGGTGACCGAATCTTGGGAGGAGCATCATGATAGGCAAAGCTACCGCATCCTCCTCGTCCCTCAAAGACCTATCCGAACACAGAGAACGCAAGAGCCACAACAAATTAGGTGCAAATCAGTACAAGGATCGGCGTCAGTGAGCGAATCCCTTTCATTTTATCCTCTGTCGTTCAGCAGGTAGAATGTGAATGTTGACTCTCAACGTTGAATGGCCATATAGCGCTATTGCATGATCCTCGTGTTGCGGATCTGTTGAATGGGTATCATGCGAAAGGATTCACGGATAACAGAATCATCAGCAAGTTGCTGAAAGAGGAGCATAATGTCATTCTTGGGTATGTTCATCCGTTTGGATTGTATGAGTCGCATCTTTTTTCGTACTCATCACGGTCTTACAGTGAACGAAGTATCTATCGGAGAAAGAAGATGCTCGGGCTGTGGGCGAGTAAACGAACGACTCAAGACCTCAGCGACGCTGTCAAGCGACAACTCGTCATGACCCAAATGGCCAAAGACACCACTGGGAAGTTAGGTGCTCAGACTATAAAGAAGAATATCTTCTTGGACACGGGCTTGCATTTGACCAGGTATGTCTGTATGTCTGTGTCTGTCTCTATGGGTGCGGAGAAGCAAGGCATGAAACTAAAGTATATGCGCATTTTTTCTTGTCTTTCAGGGATTATATTCGCGCAGAGATGAAGAAGCTGGACCCGGTTGGCCATGCTGCACGTAACCCGGCTCATAATAAAATGAAACGCCTACAAGAAGAACAGGAAGCAGCAGAAGCAGCGGCCGCGGCTGCGGCGGGTCACGAAACAACGTCGACGGGTCCACCTATACTTGATTCTTCAGCGGAGACGCGACTAGGCGGGTATGGCAATGGACAACCGTCAGTTTCTCAACAACCGTCAGTGTCACCAAGATCTTCACGGACCACGCAAAACGTCCCAGTAATACAACAGCCCCGTCGTCCTGCATCGTCCGCGCATTTTTCCGATTCTCGTCCACAAGCTTCTACATCTCGAAGTGCTGGACGCACTGCCCAACTTCCTACGGCGGCATCGACGTCAATCAGACCGACTCAACACGTCTATAATCCACCGCCAATGCTACCTCCCGGATCTACGGAACATACCTCGTCGTTGTTCAGTCATACAATGGTCTATCCTTCAACTTCGTATGATGCCCCTGTCGTTCCTCCTCCTCCTCCACCTCATACATCAAGTCCCTTGATACCTTCTACATCTCCATATCATCAGTCGCATAATCATATTATTCCGGATGACCAAAACGACGACGATGCGGACTATTCGGAGGACGAGCCTGAATTCGATATTACGCCCAGTCATTTACAATATACCGAACCGACGCACCCGACACCTCCAACGTCAACCGTACGAGAAAACACGCTGCCAAGAACAACCGTAGGGCTCGACCACTCCACACAACCACAACGATCCGCCACGATGGCGGGCCTGACACATCGTTTACAAGACACAACGGCCAATATGCAAGACCTCACCCGCGTTATTCAGGCTCTCAGTTTGGAAGATGAGAGTCTGGATTCACAATCGTACAGCTCGATTTTGCAAGCGATGGAGGCTGCGGCGTTGTTAGAGCGGCAGCTGTCGAGGGTGATATCTCACGCAAGATAGCCTTCAGGGACGGTTTAAGGAGCACGAGTGGTTTGTGGTGATACATCAAACGTTTTTCCTGTTCTCATTTATCGTTGTACTAACCCAAACTATCTTCTTTACTTATGTACATATACCATTGATGATGTGATGATGACATGCCTTTTTTTCAAAGTTTTCATCTGTGCTGGGTATACGAAATTAAGCGGGATCGATGTCAACACCAAAAGAAAGTTTTGTCCTAAAACACCGCCCATGTCCTCAGCTGGTACGCTAACGTAAGTTGCATGCTTAATTCTGGATACCTATGAATCTGATGATATCCGAATTCAATTCCTGTCAAACCTGTCGTTATACTTATATACAAAGGTGCTCATTTGCGTCCTGTCCGTCTCCATCTTTCTCCCCCCTTCCCTCCCTCCCTATCATCGACGAGCCAACGATCATGGTGGAGTGGACTGTGACTGAACTTGCTCTCGGCTCGGTAGTTTTTATCAGCTTGTATGGTTTTCTCTTTCGAAGACGTGATGTCAGTATGTTCTCCAAATCCATGGTTGGCAATTGGTTGGCTGATGTTCAGACTTGATATTATTTATACCTAGCTTGACCATATCCCGACTGTGGGCTATTCGAGTCCCTTCTTATCCGTCATCACTTCTGTCAAGTATATCTTCAGAGCCAAGGATATCCTTTCTGAAGGGTATAAACTGGTATGTTTTCTCCTTCGTTTAGACGGTATGAAAGGAAGTAGTACTCAGTCGTTCGGACCTGGCTAGTATCCCAATGGCATGTTCAAGTTCTCGACGTTTGATGGGTGGAACATCGTCGTCAACGGCACGAATCACGTCGACGACATCCGTCGTGCAAGTGAGGACCACCTACACAGCATGACCTCCACGGCCGCAGTACGTATCAGCCCCACCCCCCACTCATATCACGTCAAAAAAAAAAAAAAAAAAAAAAAAAAAAACCCAAAACTCACTTTCCCACAAAAGAACTCGGGGGATGGGAAAAGGGGGCGGGAGGGAAAAAGGGTGAGGT
>JAHXRV010011127.1:0-13327 GCA_019904355.1 Psilocybe tampanensis | reverse complement strand
CATCCTTAACTGTATTTAGACCCTGATGCTTGGACCTCTGAACGAGCATTGACCTTCAGCCAAGCCACGACGAGCCGACCGCAGGGAGGCGAGGAGTGGTGAGGTTTCTGAATTTACTGTGATATTTTTAATATGTGCATTTCTGTTGTTTTGATTCCTTAAGCATGAACAAGACGGCCAGAGCGAAGCGAAGGCAAGGCTTGTCTACGATTAGTAGGTATACTTATTTTGTTCTAACGATCTGACGATATTTTCCCTTTCCTTCTTCTTCTCCTTTTTGTCGATCTTGATAGCATACCCTTTTTTTATGGATTCATACACACAAGAACGGTCTGCAGTAGTAACCGTATTATACAAGAACCTGGCTGCTGTTTCAATACACTCCTTAATACGTACCTAATAGCAATAAACATGCATGCAACACGAGGCGTAGATGAGGTTGGGGGCTATATAAGAAGAAGCAGGGCATGGAGGCGGCCCCATAGACCTCTCTCGCGAGCAACAGCACATATGGTGAAAAGAGCGAACCAGCGGGTGGTGATAGTGGGAGGAGGGCTGGAGGTGCTCAATGGCTTGGTAGCCGGCGTTTCCCACGGGACGAATGATGGGCAGTCGAGGACCCACGTGGTCAGCAGCTCCCTCTTGACGAGCCCCAGCCGCAACAATCTCTCCTCCTCTCCTCCTCCCCGCCACAAAATGTCTGTCTCCCTCAACCCCAGCAACGCCCTCGGCTTCCGGAGTACGTCGTCCTCGTCGTGTAGGCTGTCTATGTGCTCATCATTGACTCCTTAGGGCCCCTCACCACCCTCGTTAAGCGCTCCCTGACCATCACAAACAACAACCCCCAGCCCGTTGCCTTCAAGGTCAAGACAACCGCCCCAAAGGTGCTCGACAATCTCTTCGGAAGGCGCATCTTACTCATCGTCGTTCTGCTTAGCTCTACTGCGTCCGGCCCAACTCGGGCAGGGTGGAACCTGGGGAGAGTGTCGATGTCTCCGGTGCGTGTGCTGCTCTTTTTTTTGCAGTGCTGTGTGTGTTGTTGGTACACATACTTACACGACCTTTTTATGTATGTTCAGTCATGCTTCAAGCCCTCAAGGAGGAACCACCGATGAACACAAAATGCAAAGATAAATTCCTCATCCAAAGTACCATCATCACTCCTGACAAGGAGACCCTCGCGTTGCACGACCTTGTATGTCATCCATCTCTCTTCAGCCTGCGGCCTCGACCATTCTTGTTTATTTTTTTAATTATTAACTAGTGGGCGAGTCCTGAAACCAATGAAGAAGGAAGAGTCTTCCAGCAAAAACTCCGTGTCACCTATCTCCCCGCTGAAGGCCAGACTCTCGAAGAGGAGGATGAGACCGGCACCATTGTGGGAATGGGCTCCACGATGACCAACAATGACTCTGTGAGTGGATGCATGCTTGTAATCATTCCCTTCTTGATTGGCTCAATGATCATGGCTGCCGAATAATATAGCATTATGATACCCTCCGTCAACCACCAGCAAACGGCCATACCCTCTCCGCACTCGACAACTACACCCCCGACCATTCTCAAGAACACCACGAGGAGCGATCACACACTCCGGCGCAAGATCCATTCGAACGGGAGGCGTCCACTGATCCTGAGGCACAGGCGCAGGCGCAGCGCATCCCTATCGTCGTCGAACCGTCGAACCAATCCTCGTCGTCTTTCCACATCCCACCCCCTCCGCAGTTCGTGAAGCCGTCAAGATCGTTAGTTGACCTTGAGGAGGATGGTCCCGGTACTACATCAGTCCTTGAAGAACCTCATGAATCTATACTCACCCCTGTTCTCGTTCCTACTCAATTGCATCCAGTGCCCCATCCCGTCGCGCCTCCACCTGCCCCTGCCCCCGCTCCCGTCCCTGTGGCTATGCCTGCTCCCGAACCTGCTCCCGCCCCTGCCCCGGTGGCCACCACGCCCGCCCCCGCCCCCGAACCTATCTACATCACCAAAGAGAACCCCATAAACGAGGAACTGTACGCCAAGTTCAACATGGCGCAAGCGGAGATTGAACGGTTGAAGGCCCAAATTGCCGAACTGACCTCGCCCGCGGCGCAAGAACTGCGCAGACGAACGAGAACGCTGTCGGATGCGGACAGTGCTGCTGGGTCGGACGTCCAGCAGACGATGATGGTGGAGGATATGCCGCTCCATCAGGAAGGTGTCCCGCTCCAGGTGGTCGTTATCATTGCACTGGGTGTGTTCGTTACGACGTATCTGTTCTTCTGAGTGTTTTCTTTTCTTTTCCTTCCCCCTTTTCGGTTATGCCTACGTTACGTTACTCTTATTTATTTCTTTTTCCTTTTCTTCTTTGATCCTGGACAGAAAGAAAGAAAAAACGAAAACATACGTAATTGTGGTTTCGCTTCTTTGAAAAAAATTCGTGTACTTTCCCCCTCCTCCTCCTCTTCTTTCCCTTAAGTACATACATTTTCAATGCTCGCCCGCCCAAGGCTCTACTTTATGATAAACCCTCTCTTGGTTGTTTTCATTATTCCATTCCTCCTTTTCTCTCCTTCTTTCCCTTTACTTCTTTTCTTTTCTTTCTTGTTGTCTTACCCCCTTTTTCTTCTTCTTCGGGTATGCGTATGTTCTTCTCTCCTTTGGGCTTCGTATACCTTGGTGCTGCTCATGACCATCGTCAGCGTCATTGTCCATCGCCCACAGACGCACGGTCTCATAGTGTGCACACACCCATACCAATCGACATACCTCTTAATTTGTCTCGTTCTCGAAAGCCGTTCTCGATGCTACGTCTGTGCCTATGTCTGTACATGTCGTCGTCCGTTTTGCTTTTGTCATCTGGTCTTCTCTCCCTCTTTTTTTTTTCGTTCTCAAGAAAGAAACCCGTCCATTCTCTCCCTCCCGCCTTGACACACACACATACACACGTAGTATACATAGTATTACATACATACATACTTACGCATCCTCCCCCCTACATACCATACCATACCGTACCGTACATACACTTCCGTACACCATAGACCTTTTTCGGCAAAAGAATTATGTTTTTTTCTCTCTCTCTCTTTTCTTCGTCGTTTTGGTTTTGGTTTTCTCTTCAACTTCCCTCTCTCATAGCTCGCTCCTTCCCCCGTCTGCATCAATCTGAGTCGGTCCCATCCTGATGGCCCTCCCGAGCCTTTGGTCAGATTAGATCAATACAGTGGCGATGATGATGATGAGGAGTATGACGCACCACTCTGCATAAAACACGGACCAGCACTGATACTTCTGTCAAGTACTACGCAATTGGCTCTCGATCGCCTTCGCCAGCAAGCGATGCACTCGTTCGGTCGGATGCCCGCTATCTGTTATAGTAAGGTTATTATTATTATAACATCATGAATGAATCAATCGGCTTGAGTCTTTTGACGCGGAAATATCGATGGATGATAAAGATAACTCAACTGAACCAGAAGAACCCTGCTGGGTCGGCGCAGGTGCAGAATCTGAGGGTTGTTGTTATATTTAATTTTTATTTTATTTTATTTTTTGCAAAATTAGTTCGTTGTCATCAATCGATGGTACGTTGTCCACTCACCCTGTGGTGTTGGTGAACCCAAAACTCGTGGGGTTGTCAAGGACGTGATTGAACCACGCATGCGCGTCGAACGTCATCACCGTTGCGTCTACAAACGTCCACAGCCAAAAAAACCATGACTTTAATATCAACCTCGGGTCCTCGATCCATCGACTTACTACTATATAGTAAGTCGAAAAAGAATATCAAGACCACCCACCTGGATTGGCCACTTCGAACGTGGTGATATGGTCAGCGAGGATGGTGTTGAATTCGTCGATGTGGGTCTTGAGAAGTGCTGCTTTGGTGGGGTCACTCAAGTGTCCTGGAGCGCGTTCTTCTGGGGGTACGTTGAGGAAGAGGTGGGTGCGAAGACCGGCGTTGGTGGCTGCTTGCTATTGTTATTTAAAAGATTAATCCGGGTTTTTAGATTAGTTGACTGAATTGAGCCTGAACAGAGAGCAGAAAGAGAAACGGACGACTGCACGGAAGTATGAGCTCATCTCTGTCTCCCAGAACGCGTTGAAATCGGTGATCTGGATGATAGAGATTGAGATTATGCTTAACACCAAGCGAGAGAGAACACGGACTGTGGCGTTGGTGTTGCTGTCTCCTGTATCGTTGATTCCAATCCACCATGTCGTCAACGTGTGATCTGGAGGGTGGGGGGTAACCTTGGATGCGAATTCCAACCATTGATTGACAGCGTCCACCAGAGGAATAGCGAAGTTTTCGTGACGGGGTAACCTATGTGGAATGGAATAAAAGGGTTATGTATATGAGCTCCATGGACTATTATCGATATTTTTTTTAATGCTTTGAAGACTGACTCACAAATTTGCATCGATGTCTGCTCCTGCAAATGCGAAATCCCAAAGTTGTTTCTCGCAAGTCGAAGGTCTTCCCTCGAAACACCCTGTCAGGAATTCGAGCTGGAGATAGCGGTACCAGATTCAAAAAAAAAAAAAAAAAAAACTTCATGGGTTGGAGAAATTTCTCGATGGGTAGGGGTTTCTTACCCAATTGGAGCCCTCCGAACTCGTCTATCTCGCGTTATGTGTAAGTATGAGTATGGGTACGAAGATTTGGCATCATTTGGGTTTCACATACGTTTCTCGGTATTATTTCGTTCGAAAGTAATTGTTGAGGAGTGAACGAATAATGCTGAGCGTCTCCAATGAAGCTGGTAGATTTCGTTAAATAATCAGTGTAAAATAGCGAATGACGAGCAACGAATCACTTGCCTGTAATTTGGATGTCCCAGAGTGCCTTGTACGAACGAGTAGGAGTCGCCGAAGGCGTATACATACTTGATCTGATCCCAATCGAATATGCGAGCGGGTGCATTCGATGCATTCGGGGACGCGTGAGCATTGAAGAGGTTCAAGGATCCTGTAAACAAGAGCGCGAAGAGTCCTTTCAATAGCATTGAATAATCGTTTGGAAGAGCTTCCAGGTCAAGCTAAGGGGGATGGCTGTCGCTCTGCTGGGGATAATGCTCAGTGCTGTCTTTATAGCGTTCTTCATGAAGCCTTCGAATATGTCAGATGACAAGGTGAGGCATTGGAACAGGCTGTAGAAAGCTTCGTGGTATGTTTTTTTCTTCGAATTGGGGCTTCGACGACGGCCCGTCAGTGGCAGCCCGGAAGGGTGTTTCAGAGAAGCAGTGCTAATTGAAGCAAGGCTGGAATGCGATTTGAATGCAATGACCAAGAAAAAGTAGTGCCTAGGCAATGACCAGGACTCGTTCAGATAGGATGTGTGGTCTCTCTCTTCAAGAAGTGGGGATCAGTTCGAAGAGATGTTTATTTGGAGGAAGAAAGTTCAAACAGCCGGTCCAAAGCCGGACTAGACCTAGCGTGATACTTTCTAACACCTGTTTTATATATCGAATCCATGTACAATTTTTTCCATTAATTTTTGCTTTCCGTGCTCAATGCCAGGCATGGAACCGCTAGAACCTCAGCACTCAGGAGTCAGCGCTCAGCCCTGGCCAGGAAACAACCACGACTTCACCTGCCCTGAACAAGATCATATGACCAACGACTCGGTCAATCTGGTTGCACTCTCCTGTCACTGTCAGACCCTCTGCCCAGGGATCACAACGCTTTGCCGCCTCTCAACTGGACGCCAGCGATATGAAGAGTTTACTCGCATCCGACCTTCATTGCCACTGGGTTGGACCCATGCCTGTCGAGACCTTCTTTGAGACGTTTCTCGATATTGGACAGGAGCCACCCAGCCAATTGGAAGCCCTGCCTAATGACTACTTCGATGCTATGCCCCACACCAAGAAAGAACCTGAAATGTACCCACACTTTGTGCGTCTGCCTCTCACTTCTGTTTCCAATTTGTTAGGCTCACTATGTTTCCATAGATCAACCTTGTCACCGACTCCCATATCGCTCCGACCCTCAAGCTACTGAACACTTCCAATCACGAGGACCCGGACGCCGAACCTACCATGAAGAACAAACCTGACGTCACTGCATATGATATCAATGCCAACGTCACCCCAACTGGACCGCTCTCTTATGCTCAAGCGGAAATCATCTTTGAACTCAAGCCAGAACACAAACCCGTCGACCCATTTGAAGACCTGACCGAGCAAGGCACTGAAGCCGACCTTCACAAATTCCTTTGGGAGCCAACCACTGAAGGACGCCGGAAGTGTAGAGGCCAACTTGCATGCTACGCAAGGGCGTGGATGTCCCTCCAGCATCGCACCCATTGTTTTGTGGTTTGGATTGGGGGTTCTTGCGCCAGGATTGTACGCTTTGACCGCACCGGTGCGATCGTGACAGAATCCTTCAACATTCGTTCCCAAAGCCGTTTACTCCTCGAATTCCTGTGGCGTATGTCCTGTGCCTCCCGCGCATTGCGCGGCCATGACCCCACAGTCTCGGTTGTCACAGACCCGGTAGAAATTGAACTGGCAAAAGACAAGCTCGCGCAATGGGCACCTGATCCCAAGGATTCCCAGACGATCCTCAAGCTAGACATTCCGGACGAAGGATCAGCCAACGATTCCCAACCACGACATGTTCTTGTGTGGGCTCCTCTGGCTAATCCTCAGTGTGTCGTTGGACGCGCCACTCGTGGTTATCCGGCTTGGGACCTCAAAGACAAGAAGCTCGTTTTCGTTAAGGATTCCTGGAGAGCTATTGCGGAAAATGTATCAAAGGAGACGTATATCCTCAAGACCCTGAAAGCGGCCAGCGTATCCAATGTCCCGATGTACTTATCGGGGAATGATCTGCCAGGCCAAGTTACGAAGACTCGGGATTCCGCCAGCGCGAAATGGAACTTGGGAGGCCAACCCGAAACCTTTTCTAAGCGTGCCCATATCCGATTCACGACTAACCTTATTGGGACCCCCCTCACGAAGTTTACGTCTTCGAAAAGTTTTGTACAGGCGTGGTTGCACGCTGTGTTAGGTTCTTGCCCTTTCTTCTTCTTCATTTTACGATTTTACTAATTGATTATATAGCTCACCAGGAAGCATACA
Source organism: Psilocybe tampanensis (assembly GCA_019904355.1). Lineage (NCBI taxonomy): Eukaryota > Fungi > Basidiomycota > Agaricomycetes > Agaricales > Agrocybaceae > Psilocybe > Psilocybe tampanensis. The sequence goes on along the minus strand of JAHXRV010011127.1, from coordinate 6,260 downwards.
CGAAATGCGGCATACTTCATCGTGATATCAGCCTCAATAACATCTTGATAAACGCCGATGGGGGAGGTTTTCTGAACGACTGGGACCTAGCCAGAACTCTCGCTGATATCGAGGCTGGACCGCGCCAACCGAGTCGTTCTGTAAGGAATTTCTTTGCAGTCGTATGTCCGATCCTGGTCTAACAATGTTCTCCAGGGCACGTGGCAATTTATGTCAATGGCTGTTCTTCGGACCCCAGACAAGAAGCATGCTGTTGAAGACGATCTTGAATCGTTCTTCTGGGTACTTCTCTATGTTACTCTCCGATACCTCCAAACCAGCATCGCCGAATCCTCTGTCGCCTCCGTCATGCACAATGTCTTTGACTCTACGGTCATCACTGGGCGTCAGGTTACTGGTGGTGCGACGAAGGAACAACTTGTTCAGCATCGCACCCATATCGGGGAAAAATTCTACGTGCAAAACAATATCCCATTGACCGATCTCATTGACGGCCTCCTCCGCATCCTCAAGAATTATCATCGATTTTGGACATACTTTTCTGAAGACGTCGAAACCCTCGCTTCAGACGAGGGGATTTCTTTGGAATCGGCTGAAGAGCTCCATCGGCACAAAGCGAAAAACCTCAAGCTCAGTAGCCACACTGCGATGGTTTCATTGGGTCGAACGGCTTTAGCCAAGGACTGGTCATCCAATGATCGTGTTTCCGACCGTTGTACTAAGCGTTCTTCCAAGAGGACTCGGGCCGATGAACTCGATGACACTGCACAATTAGGATCAGACGCACAGAAGAAACGCAAGATTTAAGGGACAGAAGAGTCGATAGAAGAGTTTTTGGGAAAGAACAGATTTCCGCAATGAGCTACACCGTTTTAAGCTTTCATCTCTTACTTGTATACCCAAAAATTTATAACAATACGACATTTGATAAGTCACGCCGGGTCTGTAAGTGTATATCGATCATCAATGATCATAAAATCATGAGCGTCATTCAGCTGTCCGTGTATCCACTCAACGTTCTTTTTATTCCATTTTGTCTAATACTGAATCACTGATGAACCCATCCCTGGTTCTGACCGCCGTAGTATTGGTTCAGACATAAGTAGATCTTCAAGGCAGTGGTATGAGGTCAAGCAGTAGTACTAGTAGTACAACGCCACGCTCTCAATGAACAAGGTTGAAACGTTGACAATTGGTATATAAGCATTCCCCTGAAGTCACCCTGAGGCGTGGTAGTCACATGATAATGCTAAGGGCAGGCCGTTTCGTTCTTTCTGGACTTCGGACTCTGTAAGCGTTGGTTCAAGTTGAACATCATTGTGTCCCTCTTCTGAGCAGCGTCATTCCAACATTCAACGGTTTTCAACGTTCAACCCTCAATAGCTTCAAGCTTGATATTGTCGAATCGCAAGTACTCCGCATTCTCATTGTTCTGTCAATAATCAGTTCTTGATTTGGACATCACCAAGTTCCAACTACGAGATACAGCCGCCGTGTCCTGCTATACTTCGACAGGCCCCCATTGTTCTCAGTGCCACGAAATTGTTCATTGTTGAAGGTCAAGAAACGCACCGAAGCTCTGTGCCACTTGGTCGATATCACATAAATACCCAGCGGTGACGGCTCTCGAGGTAAGTTCCAATCCCCCACCATGCCACCTGCGGACGTCTCCTCTATGCATTCCTCACCTACTAAATATTCAGTCCAAGCATCCGAACGCTTCCGCGCTCAGAAAAGAAACGCGGAAGAGATGAAGAGACAACTCGCGGGCGACCTTCACTGTCAATGGGTTGGGCCTATGCCCGTCGATCAATTCTTCAAGGAATTCCTCGACATCGACGAGAACATCCTGGGGGACATGCCCATTCTTCCCGCCAACTATTATGATGAGATTCCTCGTACCACCAAAGAACCTGATATGTACCAGCCTTTCGTACGTCTTAGTCTTCCTTTTTTCGGTTTCACGCCAATGAGCTTTTCGTAGATCGAGCTTGTCGAAAAGGCCAAGATCGCCCCAACCCTCAAGTTGGTAAACACTTCGCAGAAACCCGATAAGAACGCCGACAAAACAATGCAGAACAAACCCGATATTACTGCCTATGATGTCGACGCTGGCCCAATCAACACCCTCGACTATGCGCAAGCCGAAGTCATCTTTGAATTTAAGCCAGAAAACAAGCCAGTAGACCCATTCAATGACCTGACAAAGGAGCAGAGCGACAACGACCTCAACGCCTTTTTTGAAGCTACCCCGGCAGAACGCACACTGTGCAGAGGCCAACTCGCATGCTACGCCAGAGCTTGGATGGCTGCCCAACACCGTACTCATTGCTTCATGGTCTACTTTGGAGATCCTAGCGCCAGGATTATTCGTTTCGACCGCACTGGCGGGATCGTCACCGAACTTTTCAACGTTCGCTCTGGAAGTCGCATCCTCTCGGAATTCCTCTGGCGAATGTCTTTCGCGACTCCTGAGATGCGCGGTGTGGACCCTACAGTCTCGGTCGTGACAGATGAGGAGACGATCAAAGTCGCGCACGAGAAGCTTGCGAAATGGAAACCCAAACCCGAAAAGTTCCATTCTGTTCTCAAACTCCAGATGCCCGACGGTGGATCCCCCGAAGACCCTAAGATGCGGGAGGTCCTTGTATGGGTCCCTCTAGCTGACCCTTGGTGCGTCGCCGGACGTGCTACTCGCGGTTACCCTGGCTGGGACCTCAAAGACGAGAAGCATGTTTTCGTCAAGGATTCCTGGAGAGTCATCGACAACGAGATCTCGAAGGAAACCGACATTCTCAAGACCCTGAAGAAAGCCGGCGTGTGCAACGTTCCGCAATTTCTCTACGGCGATGATCTCCCGGGACAGATAACGAGGACTCAACAGTTCGCCGGGGCCGAATGGAACCAGGGAGGGCGACCCGAACACTTTTCTACTCGTGCTCACATCCGATTCTCGACTAAAGAAATCGGGATTCATCTGACGAAATTCACGTCCTCAAAAATGTTTGTCAAAGCTTGGTCAGATGCTCTCTTGGGTTTGTCACCACTTATTTCGTTATTCCGTTTCGCTTAATCATTTCATTATGTTTATAGGTCATAAAGAGGCATATGAGAAATGCGAGATTCTGCATCGCGACATCAGCCTCAACAATATCCTAATCCTATCCGATGGATCTGGGCTTTTGAACGACTGGGACCTAGCCCGAACAACAGATGATATCAAAAATGGACCGCGCCAGCCATCTCGTTCCGTGAGTAATTTTATCACTCCTGTTGGTCTTCGTTCCTGATGACACTGTATTCAGGGAACGTGGCAATTTATGTCGATTGATCTTCTCGCTACATCTAACAAGCAACACGAGCTGCAAGATGATCTCGAAGCCTTCTTTTGGGTGCTCCTCTACGTGACCATCCGATATCTTCACACCAGCCTTGTGGATGCCAACATGTCCATTCCACAGGTGATGACTATCATCTTTGACACGGCGCAAAGCAATGGCTTGCGAACCGTGGGTGGTGCGGCGAAGGAACAGGTTATTTTGCGCCGCGCCCACATTGAACAGAATTTCCACGTGACGAACAACGCTCCATTGAGTCAGCTCATCCTCGACATACTTCGCATGATCAAGTTTTATCTTAACGTTTCGATCAATCTCGAGGACTGTGTAGAGGAAATTATTCTTCAACAGAAGGTCGACAAGGAAGCTGCGAAACGTATCTACCGCGATTCGAAAGCCACGGTCATAGATAACTACTGCCATACCACTATGCTCGACCATGCTCACAAAGCTTTGAAGGAAGATTGGCCGACACAGGAGACACGGAAGGATTACTGCGACATTCCTGATCAAATTTTCAAGTCGACCAAGCGCACGGCTCCCAACGATGGTGTATTGGGACCAGAGGCGACCAAGCGCTCGAAGACCAAGCATTAGTGTAATTTGTGATATTCAATGTCTATGAGGAACAATTTTTTTCGTCGAGGTTGTTAGTATTATTTTGAACGTAACGCATAGAAGATCCAGTCTACATATACTTTCTATAAATACCAAATAAAAGAATGATTTACTCCAATTCAGCTTGCGGCAGGTGCAAAACTCTGAATCGCGTTATGTAAATGGTTTTTGGGTTGCAGCTAGCCTGAACGTTGTATATTGAGTATGAATCACGACTCGGATGAAGGAACGAAACTACCTGCCCTGAACAACGTCATGTGACCGTATCCATTGTTCTGTTCACAGTTCTCAAGATCAAACGAAGCTTGACTCGGACTTCAGCAAACCAGAACATTTGATCTCCTTCGTTATTTCACGTTTGAATTCCCCTAGTGGCCTCCGTTTTCTAAATATGTTCGAATCATACTCTTGCCCTGAGCCTTTGTGGTGCATCAAGGATTCCTGGAAAGTTGTCGCCAAAGATATATCGAAGGAGACGAACACCCTGAAGACCTTGAACAAATACAAAGTTTACAATATCCCGATGTTCCTACCCGGAGATGTCGATGAGCTCCCAGACCAAATTATAAAAACTCAGGATTTCACCAGCGCCAAATGGAATAGGGGAAGCCAAGCAGAAACGAGAACCTCTTCAAAGAGTGCCCATATCCGATACACAACTAACCTCATTGGCACCCATCTCACGCGATTCGAATCCTCTGAAAAGCTTATACACGCTTGGTTGGATGCTCTAATGGGTTTGTCGCTCCTCGTTCTCGTTGTTCCATCCCACTTATTAATTACACGGTTTAGCCCATGAAGAAGCTTATACTAAATGCAAGATACTGCATCGCAACATCGGCCTCAACAGCATCCTAATCACATCCAGCGGTTCCGGGCTCTTGAACGACTGGGACCTAGCCCGAACAACCAAAGAAATCGAAAATGGACCGCGCCAGCCATCTCGTTCAGTGAGTAATTTTTTTCACTCTCGTTTGTCTTCTTTTCTTATGACACTATATCCAGGGAACGTGGCAATTCATGTCGATTGATCTTCTTGGTAAACCGAACAAGAAACACGAGCTGCAAGATGATCTTGAAGCATTCTTTTGGGTGCTCCTCTACGTGACCATCCGATTTCTTCACACCAGCATCGTGGACTCCGAAACGCCCGTTCAAGATGTGTTAGAAATCATCTTCGATGCGGCGAAGAATAAAGGCTTGCAAACCGTGGGGGGCGACTCCAAGCAACAGGTTGTTTCGAAATGGGCCCACATTGAAAAGAAATTTCACGTGAAGAACAACGTTCCATTGAGCCAACTCATCCTCGACATCCTGGTCATCCTCAACTCTTATCATCAATTTTACATCGCTCTTGACGCCCAGCTTCCGTTCATTGTTCGTCGAAAGAAGATCTCCGAGGAAGATGCGAGGGTCCTGTATCGTGAGGAGAACAAGGACATGCTTGAGGGTTTCGATAGCCACAAGGATATGATCAAACTTGGTACGGAATCGTTAACCCAAAAGTGGCCTACAAAGGAGGAACGAAAGGATTACTGCGACATTCCTGATCAAATTTTCAAGTCGACCAAGCGCACGGCTCCCAATGATGGTGTTTCGGGACCAGATGCGAACAAGCGCTTGAAGACGAAGCATTAGTGTGATTTCCGATCTTGGATGCCTTTACCATTATGCTCTTTCGGTGGGAAAAAAAAGAAACAGGCACAGTGAATTGGAAGAGGTAAAGTGCGATGACCCAGAGAAGCCTGGGCTAGAGGCTCCCGCAATGTTCATAGAACGTATGGTCTCTTTCTTCATTGACAAGAAGTTTCGTGATATCTGTGGTGTCAGAGAGCCAACCTTCCTCGCTCATTGGACGAGCCATACGGTAAATGCAGTTAAGACTGCGAATCTCGCCCAGCCTGTTTCCTTTGGACACATTAAGCACACACGCACTTTGGCATGTTTTTTCATTTAACTTCCCTTCGATTGCAGGGCCGGTAAACCTTAAACTGACACTTGTAGGTGTAAGTCATAATCCATTGCTACATGACACTGGACTGATTCAAGGTGGGTTTAAAGCATCCCTTTCTCTCATCTTGGAAGATCAACATGGACCTTGTGTCTGGATAATTGGTCTCAATCTGCTGCATAAATCATAAAACGCCTCGGGTTGACGCTTTCGTCTAAGGCTGGACACGAGTTAACTCGCGGATCACCCGGATCCGAACCCGTGGGTAATTTGGGTCCGAAAATCCAAACCCAGATCCGTGCGGGTTTGTTCCCACGAGTACCTGTGACCCGCGGGTCAAACCCATGAGTACT
>JAHXRV010011112.1:0-10651 GCA_019904355.1 Psilocybe tampanensis | reverse complement strand
CTTTCGGCGATATTCTTGACTGCCACGTTGGAATGTGCGACTATCCAGGCAGGAAATCTGTGTTCTGCCCATATGCGGGAGGATGCTGAGATCGTGGTAGTTTTTCCAGTTCCAGGAGGACCTGCACACAATTAAATTCTCGATATAAAAAAGAAGAGCATCGGAATCAGCTCTTACCGTGGACAATCACAATGGGAGCGTCACCACACACTGCGTGGACGACTTTGCGCTGGGAATCGTTCAGGACCATAGTCGAAAGGGTGGTATTTATGTGACTTGGGTTCGCGGCACTGAGAGTAATACGATGGATCTTTTTCGAAGTTGGAAACCAGATATCGCGAATGAAAGCCGATCGACGCAAATTCGTTTCTCCCGTCAACAACATGTAGATAAACTGATCCTGAGCCTTTTCTGAATTCGTAGGATCTTGACGTCCTTGGATTTTGATTTGACGAATGGGACCAACGGATGAGAAACCTCCTTTTCGGTCGATAATCGTTTTCTTTCCTTTAGAGGATTGAGCGTGTCCGATATGATGTTGGCCGTCTGAACTAGTGAGTATTACCCGAGACTTTTTTTTTTTGGAAAGACTTGAATCAGAAAAGCAAAACCCAAAGAAAAACCTGAGAGCTCGTACACACCTCGTTGCCTGGTCGAATCCTCGTCTTGTAACGAGAATTGCCGACCTCAAATTTCCCTTGTTTGTTCAGACCTGCGTTGGAGAATTCGTTCGAAATTTCTTTTGGTTGCTGTCTATCCAGAAGTGCAGACTGAGTAACCAAATCTGATAGACATTGGAGTTCCTGCTGTACGGCAGATTTGAGGACTAAATTGAGAGATACTATTTGGGTAGAAGGACGGTACCGATGATTTCAGGAAAGCACTATCCACTCTTTCGGCAGCTTTCAGTTTGGCTATCGCCCGGGTCCCAACACTGAACACACTTCGTGAGACAATAGGAAAGAAAATCCAGAGCGAAATGAACAAACCATGCAGCAAGCCAGGATTGGACACAGGTATCAGATTTCGATGATTTGTTAGTTCCCATCCAAAGCTGGGAGACCCTCCACTTGTCGACGGAGAGCGGTTTGATCTCCTGGACCACAATATCTAAAGGCCTCAAGTGCTCTTTTTTGGCCGATACGGCTACGTGACCAAGGTCTACGCCTCTGACCTTGTGCTGTGTGGCTCGGGATATTTGGATTGCGCTGCGGTCCATGGAAAAACCGACAAGGCAGCAGCGTGACTGCGTTCCGTCCACAATATTTTCTCCAGGGGATAAAAGGGCCAAAAAGTTGTTTGGGGGGTTTTGAACTTTTTTCTTGTTGATGGTAATAAGAACCGCTGTGGTGGTCGTGGAGAAGGTGATGAAGTCTATGCCACCCTTATTCGCAGAGTGGCAGGAGACTCCGACAGGTATAATTGAGGTCGACAGAGGCTGGTCTTGCAAAAGATATGTGACAGCGTCGTCTGCGTCAGCTATCGAGAAATGCCTAACATTGATCTTTCGAGGAAAAGGTGACGAGCCGGAGAATATTTTCTGTTCTATCGACTCCATGATGGCAAGAAAGAGTGGGGACAGGACCTCGAGACGGCCTCAAATCTCTAGGGTTTGCTGGGTCAATACTTGAATAGGGAAGGGATATTGACTTCCACACCTGGTTTTGACGAGATGGTGGCTGACTCGGTCGGCACCAGAAAAAGACGAGTCCTGACTTTAACGCGCATGCTATTTGGGTGTTATACAAAAAGAGGGACTTCGGATGCAACCTGGTGGCACTTACATGAAATCATGATTGGGTGACATGCCGTTCACTGGTTGCAGGAACCTTGATTGAAGTTCATGCCTCGCGCATTCAGCGAAAAGCGGCTATTACATTGGTTGACGAAAATGTGTAATGAGAAGGAGGAGAAGCTGCTTTCAGCAGGCTCCTACGCCGGAGCGGGTGGAAGAATCTGATAATGTGTTCATGCCGATATTGATTCATGAAGCTTTGAGCCTTGAGGCCAGCGTTGCATTGAATTCTCCGATTTTTATATCATTCAGCATGTTCTGCACGATGAAACATATACAGTAGATAACAGTCTGTGTTGTGAAGGGTTGGTGAAGGTTTAATCTGGGCTAGCAAGTGGTGGAACGCACAATTTCTAAGTATTGGCTCCCAACCGTGTGGTTCCTTGCCTGATCCTACAGCCATGGGGTTCTAAAATTGGTAAATCAAACTGAACGTTTGAATAGTGACAAGCAACAAAGAGCCTTTGAGTAGATTTGAAGCGTTGGAGCGGCAATGTTGTTAACAAAGAAAGAAAGAAAGAAATAAGGTGGACGTTTGAGGTTGAGATTGAACTTGGTCCTATTGGACTGATGCCGACCGATCAGTCGCCTCTTTATTCTATCCCACATTGTGGCACATCCACCCTCTATCACAAATCAGTCTACCCGTTCATGGCGAACCCTGCCTTTCTTCCTTCTTTATCACAATTTGACATTGAGCACGCCGCACAAGTCAGTCAACATGGCACCACCCATCTCTATCATCGTCTCACCCCATTGTCTCCGGCCAGTTGATCCAGCAAGCTTATGCACCAACAACAGCAACTTCACCCGAACAGCTCAAGCGTCTTCAGCAAGACCTCTTCGAGTTACAAAAGCGCCCTGAAGCCTGGGGTCTGGTTATTCCCCTCCTAAATCATCAAGATCAAAATGTACAGTTTTTTGGCGCACATACGGCCCAGGTCAAGATCGCAAGAGATTGGTGAGTCGGACGCGTTTTTGCCCTAGAGTTTCAAGTAGCTTAATGGTTTCTGTAGGGAAAGCTTTCCAGCGGAATACGTAGAAGATATACGCGATCTCATGGTTCAACTGACCGCCCATTCAGTCTCGATTGGACGCAGCAAGTTCATCCTTCGCAAACTCTTTGTTGCCGTACGCACCATCTTCGACCTTTCAAGGCACGATCCTGAATTCTCTATCTATTCGTGCAGATTACGTCGTTGGCTCTTAAACTTGCGCCTGGACAACCATCGCGGTGGCCAGAATGGATATTATCATGCGTGTCTACATTCTCCAACCAAGGGTCATCTCCGGAACACATTCACGATTTTCTGTCCATAGTAGCAGAAGAAGTAGGAAATGCTGATCTTCTTGGGCCCAGTAAGTAAGTTAATCTCTTTCTAACAACGTCGGGCTTCTCAATGATGATCCATGACCACAAGATTGCAAATGCAGCAATCGGTGATGGATGCTGCCCCGATGGTGGTACAAGCTATTACGAACACATTGACACAACCACTTGGTTCTCTCCCGACAAACCACTATCTATCCGCTCTTCGTTGCTTGCAAGCGTGGATGGGTTTCTTGAAGACAGAGTGGGCACCTCTCTCTACTTCGATATATGTATAACAGCTAAAAGTTTCCTTGCAGTCATCTCACACCTCTTATCCCTGTGCTGATCTCTTTGTTGGATCCCAATTTTCCAGACGACTCCATATTCATCGCTGCATCCGATGCCCTACAAGAAGTCACCACTAAGTCACCGTTATCAGATGGCTCAGGTTCAAAGACCTTGACAGAACCTCTTATGGTATGGATGGATACAGTCGGAAACCGCATCATGGAGTCATCTCTTGCCAGCGACGAAATATCACCTATTTCCCATTCCCTATGCAAACTACTTGTCGCCCTCGGAGATCATTCTACATCTTATATTGCTACCCACATCGCTTCCACGTTACCTGTTGCCACTGGCCCCTCTTCACCGCCGACGACCAAAGGACACCTTATACAATCATATCTTCGTTTATTATTGGCTTATACTGGCCTTCCAGGGTATTACGGTGTGGATGAAGATGAGAGCGAGATGACACTTGGATTTTGGTACCTGTTTCAAGAAGCACTCTGGAGCACCGATTTCTATATCGAAGAAGAAGGCGAGGAGCGATCGCCGCCGCCTGCGAACACGGACGAGAGTGAGGCCAAGCAGGTGTTGATGGCAAGAGCTGTGTTCACTGAGCTGGTCAAGGTTTTGCGGAGAAAGGTCGCGTTTCCGCCACAGGGAAGTGGATGGTCTCGAGGTTAGTTTTCTATGCACTTGTGATTGGGACTTCCAACTTATCTCTTTTGTAGACCAAATTGACAAGTTCCAAGTGTCAGTGCAGAATTTGATTGGGACGTGACATGCACAACTGCTGATCCTTTCCTCTCACACAGATATCGTCGGGATGTCGGTGACACTTTGATCAATGCGTAAGGATTTATCATTCCAGTGTTGCTTCTGAAGCCTAATTTGTTACTCCTAGCTATTATGTGCTTCGCCATGACATGCTTGGCTATTATGTGAACGACGTTGCAGAGCGGTTAGCCACTAGACAGGAAAATGACGGCTGGCAGGTATGTTTCTGAAAAAGTTCTACAATTGTTTTTTTTTTTCTTCATGATTTTGGCGCAGGACATCGAGGCTACTTTACACTGTATCATGTCTATCCAAGAAGCCATTGACATGGAAAACACTCCGCATCTCAACCGGTTGTTCAGCCCTGATATATTTGGAAGATTACCCTCTACTGGCAGGTCGAGGGTCAGGAGAACAGCGCTGAGCGTCATTGGTAGGATCCTTTATGTCTCTTGTTTTATATCTCAGGATACTCACCACTTTATTGAAGGTTCTTACTCATCTTGGTTTGCCACCCAATCCCACCCATCACCATCAGCAACCCCTACCTCGGAACCAAATCTCTTGATGACCGTTTTGACATACGTCGTATCGGCTTTGCCAGATCCCTCTCTCAGTCTGTCGGCCGCCACTGCCTTGCGCAATTTATGTGAAGCAAATCGCAAGGATTTAGCTGTACACATTGGCGCGTTCGGAGAACTGCATGCTGGGCTCAATAGCATTCCGGTCGGTTGATTTTGGAGCGAACTTGCTGATGTTGCTCTGATATATTTGTTCCCGCTTCAGGATTCTGAAAAGAGCAAGGTGCTTCAGTCGATTGCAAGCGTTATCCAGGCAATGCCCCCTATGGAGGAAATCTCGTCCATTGAGGTGAATTGCAATGTCACCTCAAAGATATTTAACCTTATTTCTGTTTTTCATTTCCTTTTGCCTAGGCCATCATAAATCCGATCGTTCAGAAACTCTACGAATCGCTTCAAACAGCATCCACAGTCCGTATTTTTGAACATACGATTTAATTGCCTTTGATTGACCTACGGATATCTAGTCACCAGAGGAATCGCGAACATCGACCATCCTCCATCTGGAAACATTGTCTGGCGTCGCGAAAGGGCTTACGCGTACTGTTGAAGGCCTTGCTGTCATCGAAGATGAATCAGACCCTGACGTCCAGGCAGAATCCGAAAGTATGAAGTTGGCCAGACAAGACCCGAGGTCGATAAAGCTCCGTGAAACTATATTCACGGCAATCAGGGGTGTGGTTGAATTGTGGTCAGTCGATGCTTCAGTGGGCAGTGTAAGTGGTTTTATCTCACTTTTCTTTTTTATTTCACTTTTCTTTTTCTTTTTAACTTTTTCCTTTCTTGTTTTCAAAAAGAACTGACTGTCATTCTCATCTAGGCCCTAAGCGATCTTTTCAAATCCATCACATCTCTCCCTTCCGATGTCACTATAATATCACTTCCTGCGGGCCCTCTGCTAGAACTTGTCTGTCTATCGGCACAGCGACAACTGACAGCTGCTTGGCTCTCTCTCGCACACATACTCATTGCTCAATTAAACCCACCCATATATTCATTGAATATTAAAAGTGGACCCTCTACTGAGGCTGAGATGATCGTACACAGAGTATTGCCTGTACTTTTGCAATCTGGTCTCACCGCATTGGGTGCACCGGGTGGGATGGAGAATGTACGATTCTTTAAAAAATCAAAACTACAGAACATGGCTGAATTTTATATCTTTAGAATCCAGATGTCGTTCAAGAGTTTTTCGGGTGCATGGATCGAGTGCGTTTTTCACCTTGATTTTTCTATGGGGTACCTAACCTGACTTCCTATTAGACTGCTCAAGATTTTACGGGCGCATTTTACACTTTGCCACCTGGGATGTTTGATGCCCTTATACAGTGTGCAATCAGAGCACTTACGCTCCAAGAACGATATTCTCTTATTGCTGCCTGCAATTTCCTAGTGAGTGATTTTAGGGTCAATGTCTCAGCTTATTCCTTACTATGAGTATGTCAGTCTTCTATGATCCATCGATCTGCTCTCACAGATGAACTAATTGCTTATAAGACGGCTTTTTTGAGTGCCCATGGTCGCTCTATCATGAAAGCTGTTTTACACGGTTTCGCTGGTGTTGCACCTAGGAGTGCTGTCCCAAATCTAATCGAAATGTTGGGCACACTCCTGAGTCGAGCAAGTGGCGCTGATGGAGGACCATCAGGCGGGGCACCGGTGTGGATTAAGGAGATATTATTTTCGGTAAAAAAAAGCCAAGTGTTTTCCAAATGGAAGGGACATCGTTAACCTTCTCCTTTTTTTGTTTTTGTTAGGATGATTTCGTCCCAAGCAAGGCCACGGTCGAAGCCAAGACTAAGTTTATGAAAGCTGTCTCAGGGTGCGTGTTTACGTTGGCTTCGCTATGTGGTTATTGATGCTAACCTGGTCGTGTGATGCAGGTCTCGTTCGTTGAAAAGGACAAGGGAGGCAGCACAGCAATTTACCCTCGTTGCCCGAGGATTGGAAGGTTCCAACTTTGGGTATTCAACTTTGACGATGTAAACACATAAACTAGATTGTATGTACTGTTATTGACTAGATCTTTTTTTCGTGAACGAATAATGGTTCAAGGCCGTTTTGACTTTGTGTGGCAGCTTTTGAAGAACGCGGTTCATCTCAATCTCGTTGAAAGAAACAGAGACTAATCGAAATCCCAGAGCCTTCCAAGCGACCATCTAGTTTTGTTGTCGACATTTCGATAGTACAACTTATGGAAGAGGAATTTTTTTGTTCCTTGTGCGTTCGTCGCGCGGTTCAGGAATCATAGTACCCTTTCAAGGATCGTCGGGTCTCGGTTCGTTCACTTGTTTGCGGTTGACGTTGACCCAGTAAAAATTGCATTGAACTTCAACGAAGGGCATGAAAGAAAGAGTCGTCAAGGCGGGCACATTACGCAAACACTTCGTCGCCTCAGATTTTCGACTGCAAGGTCTTCGTTATTGTTCCAGCAATACCAAGGGAAAGTCATTTCTCGTGGAACGATCGAGTCCCTGATCTACATATTTAAAAATTTCCAGCACAATTACAATCTAGGGATTCTTCAGGGTTCTTTAAATTCGAGTCATCCAAAAGGTTTTCACTGAGATGGAGCCCCCTCCTCTTCAAGCTTAACAATGAAAGTTCATTCTAGAACCGACTGACAAGAAAGATGTAATAGAAAATGTAAAGCTCTGAAATTTGAAACTTGAAAAGCTTAAAGTTTTATCGAGCAGATATTAGAAAGAAAGAAAAAGATTGTCCATTCGATTTCAAATAGTGTGCTCATACAATTTTTTTATCTAAGACTCGGAAGTGTAGAAATCTCGAGGCTAGCTGTTCAACAAATTTTCTCAAAATAATTTGACGGGTTCCGGGAGATGTTGACGTTGATTTCCGGGGGTGAGCATGATCAGAGAGCTCGTCGGCGATCACCATCGCGGTCGCTGCCACCATCGTCGCCACCGTGCCTGCGAGCCTCGAGAGCACGTCGGCGGTCACCATCGCGGTCGCTGCCTCCATCGTCTCCACCGTGGCGGCGAGCCTCGAGAGCTCGGCGACGATCACCGTCGCGGTCGCTTCCTCCGTCGTCGCCACCGTGCCTGCGAGCTTCGAGTTCTCGTCGTCTGTCGCCATCGCGGTCGCTACCTCCGTCGTCTCCACCGTGGCGGCGAGCCTCGAGAGCTCGGCGACGATCACCATCGCGGTCGCTGCCTCCGTCGTCTCCACCGTGGCGGCGAGCTTCGAGTTCTCGTCGACGATCACCATCGCGGTCGCTGCCTCCGTCATCTCCACCGTGCCTGCGAGCCTCGAGAGCACGTCGGCGGTCGCCATCGCGGTCGCTACCACCGTCGTCGCCGCCGTGCCTGCGAGTATCAAGGCGTCCGCCATCATCTCCACCACGGCCACCGTCGTCGCCGCCGTGCCTGCGAGCAGCGAGTTCTGCACCAACGGGGGTGGCAAGCTGATACAAAGTGGTCAGTTTATTTTCCAGCACGATTACTGTGTAAACCTACGGGGATGGCCTGAGCAGAAAGGACTGCAACGAGGACAAACGCAACGAGGTTCTTCAATTGCATGTTGACAGGTTTTGTTGGGTTAGAAGGTTTTTGGAAAGAGTAGGAGTTTGTTTGAGAACCAGCTGGAGCTAGACTCGAGACTGGAGAAAGCAAGAGGAATCGGCTTCTCTTTTATATTCTTCCAAATTCTGTGGGATAGGGCACAAATCCTCGACTTTCGCGCTGAGGAGAATCAGCTACAATGGGAACTCATCCTTGGCGCCTGAAGTGAACAATTCCTCGCAGTCAACGACTGCAATGGAATAAAAGATAGAAATAACTTGCCAAGTATTGTACAAGACGTCGGTCGCATTGAGAAAGCTCCCGCTCATCCTACGACTCGGACATTTTCTGGGAGTAGGACGCACAGTGGCGGTTTGATAATTGATTTCGAGAATTTTCATTGACCGGCTAGCAATGAAGATCACGACAGTGGGCTTGGCTATCAGATAATACCAGGAGACAAAGAGCTGAATAGGCAGATACATCACACGAGCAATATAGCTGAGAAGCGAAAGAGCAGTTTAGCTTTCTCGAGACTTGACACTTTCCACACCCTTGGTCGAAGATTGAAGGCGGAATCGACGTTTAGGTACAACCCCAAGGAAGTGATACGTCAGGCTCGAAGATCCAAGGCGACTGCGGTGCTGCGGGGTAGGGAAGATTGGTCTTTTGGAGGCGATTTGGCCAAGTGCTTCGCAGGGTGTTGTTGTTTCAATGTTCACCCCGAAGGCGTTTAATTTTGGGACCATAACGCCGAGCGACAAGAAAGACATAAGACTAGATATTCGATATCAAAGTCAGCAAGCCAGAGGAGAGAAGTTTACAAAGGGAAGGAGTGACCCCGTTGAAACAGTCGTCAAGCGCCAACACATCCACAGGAAGTTTGTCGAAAAGTGAAGTCTTGCTCAACCAGACTGGCCCGAAGGGTGTCGGTGAATGGGGATTGCAAGCTGTGGGACCATTCACAGAATCCCTATTCTACGCCCGGTTTCTTGGATGCGTCTCATCCAAAATGAGTTCTGAGAATGGAGGAAAGCGCAGCAAATAGACGCGTGCGCGAGAGCATGATAGCGCAAGACATCTGTTATAAATAAAGTGTCGGGAGAACCCAGTAAAAAATAGAGCAATAAAAATATACTCGTACAGCAGACGACGAACGTGTACTCGGGCGTGGTTTTTTGAGAGATAAAATTATCTGTTGGCATCATCAGTACCTCAGATGAGGACCTCCTATGCCTCCAAATGGACTATTTTGCCCTCGGAAGGTGTTGACATTGTTTCCAACTGCGTCGCTTCTTGAGGTTCACCAGAGTGTTGGTTGAGTACCGGTTCCCGGGTATTGGGGGTCAAGTTGACGGCTTACAGGTGTCTGTTTTGTTGGAGGCAATTGAAGCTTTAATTGGACAACAATCGTTTCAAAGACAAGGATTTGGTGTGGATATCGAAAGGAACTGAATCAATGAAAAGATGGAAAGATGGAGGTAATGGCGGTAGCATTCGAGAGTACCAAAAGTGCTCAAGCGCCCATTAATCATTCTGGGAGCGAGTGAAATGTTCAAGGACTCGGAGTGGTCGAAGAACTTGCCCTGGGAACCATTTGTTGACTCGATGTTGATCCCTATTTGCATCGCTTTTGATTCAAAGCTTGACTTACGTCAGCCTAGGCCTCAGAGTAGGGGGTTTCTTCTGTCTGGCAGTCATAACCACCTGGGTGTATGTAACGACAACAGACAATAACTTGGAGGGTCCCAGCCGGTCCAGGGAGCTCTACCCAGCTCTATCGAGTCTCTCTCGCGCACATTGCTCTCTGATCCGACTTGGATTGCGTGCCTATTCTGAATCACCCACATACAGGTGTCAGTACAGTCAATCTGAACAGTGAACATGAGGACATCTATCACCGACTTCTCCATTGACAGGGATCGAATGAATGTGATGCATTATCAGCGCCTTCACGCACACACGAGCCCGTAATTGATGCTGTAAGTGTTGAGAGCTCCAATAAAGGGCCTCAAATCGAGGCAATCTCGGGGTTTCTCAAACACAGACACCTTGTATCTATCCACAGTGAACCCCAAATGCACTGACCTCAGGCCGCCCGTCACTCATCGCTTTAGGGCAAACGGTCTAAACTCGAGACCGTCCGGGATTGACGAAGAATGAGGCTAATCTTATCAAACATTACATTAACCACCAAGCTATAACGTTTAGGGGACGAAGAACTGCGGAACGTTACTCATCCTTCGCGTTTACATTCAGTCATCATGATGGCCCCGCCTTATAGGCTGAAATCACAGCTGGACCCCGTCTGGAATCAGTGGAGCATGAACGGTTCTCTCCGACAAGCATCGTAATGGAACCGCCTCGTGCGCAGGTA
>JAHXRV010011054.1:0-16766 GCA_019904355.1 Psilocybe tampanensis | reverse complement strand
TTTTCTCAACAACGGGACCGCCAATTCCTTAGCTTTTTGGGCTGTGGGTAGTCACATACTATGTGTATATGAATATCAAAAAAAATTCCAGGAATTTTGGGAAAAAATTATAATATAAATATCAAAAAACCCTATAGTAATCTGTTTCTCCTTCCCAGACAGTCAGGGCCACGAAATCGACCATTAGGGCTGCCAACCGTCCCGGGTCCGGCAACGGCCGTCCTAAAACGGCTGCCTGACGGTTCTCAACTTATATCACCCGTGCCGGCTTGCAAACTCGAGAGGAAGTCATCGGGTCGGGTACGGTTGAAGGACGGCCGTCGACGGCCTGGTACGGTGTTCGGAATACTTTACAAGGAATTATATGAGACACTACAAAGAGGAAATACAATGAATATATATCTAATTCATTTTCTTACTCTCAAACGGAGCCATTGCTTCAATAACATAAGTGTACGAATGGTATTGGGCTTAAGGCTTGCACGTCGAAGAGCAATAGTATCCCTCCCTCCAGAGAAGATTCTTTCGACGGCAACAGCAGACCCTATACACACAAAAAAGTTAAAAAAAACAAAAACAAAAACAGAATGAGTTGAAGGTTGAGGACTTGCCTGGGATTGAAAGTATGTCGCAGGCCAGGCGGTAAAGATTAGGAAAGCGGAGCCGCTGAGAATACCACCATTGGATCGGATTACAGGAATGAAATTCCTGTTGCGGAAGGCGCAGATATTCGTCAAGCTCATTTAGAGTTGTGACAGGAGCCTTGTGACGAAAGCGCGCACGGAAGTCAAAAACAGGAGTCGACGAGGCATTTGAAGTTGTCGCACAAGCGGAAACAGCAGTTCCCGTTGATTCTGATGGCTTGTTCGAGACACGCTTGGCGTAAAAGGTGTCATAATGTGCGTATAGAGCATCCCTGGATTTCTCGAGGGCAGCTGTGAGATCAGGATCACAGGAATAGTCTTCTTTGAGCTCCTGGTAAGTAATGCGAGGGTCAAGAACTTTGAATTGATCAGTTTGAGAAATAAAAAGATGAAATACATATGACTTACTAGCGGCCCACGTATAGTAAGGAGACTGATCAAATTTATAGAAGTAGTCGCTGAGTTTGCGGTGGGCTTTGAGGATACCAGATTTGATTGCAGGTGTGACATCGTCAGGAAGAGATGTAAGAATGTCCTTTAACTGATCCTGAAGGCCTCGGAAGACAGCATGTGTTGTTGAGATCATCGGCGTTTTTGTGGCTGACATTTCGGTCGTGGCGGCGCAAAAAAGGTTGAGCCAGTCGGTGATTTGTTTGATATTTCGCCAGTCAGTATCTGTAAGTTCGAAGTCACGAAGGTCGCGGTGAGTTGATGAAAAGTGCTGAATTGCTTTCTCAAACTTGATGGCACGTTCTATGAAAGCAAACAAAGATATATATTCAAACCGGTACATCTAATTGTGGTAGGAATCCGACATACGTAGCATCTGATAGGTAGACGACCATCGGGTTTTTACATCAAGAATGGGGATAAGAGGTTTATCACCAGGCTGGGTGAATTGAACCGCGCGGAGCCATGCTTGACGACGTTGCGGGCTCGAACGAATGGCTCTGACGATCTTACGAAGCTGCAATTTATTAATAAACAATAACCATTAAAGAGAATTAGAGATATCTACCCGACCAACAGCAGAGGTGTCGACATTCATAGAAGAAGCCGATATTTCATCCTTCTCGTCCTCATCTTCTTCATTCGAGGCTCCGTCTTCCTCGTCCTCTAAGAGCGGCATGGTGACATCTTGGTAATTGATAGCGTGGGACGAGGCTCGACGTGCGTCATCACTTGAAATGACATGGCTTTCCTCCAAGAGCTACGATAGAACAATAAGTGTGGGATTATAGTGACAATAGAAGGAAACTCACAGCGATGGCAGATAGATGAATAGTGTGGGGCATGCAGCGACCGCGAGCATTCTTGGCGGAGAATGCGATGCCAGCGTTGAGACAGCGAGTTTCAATTCCCTTGAGCAAGGTGTCGTTGTTGGTTGCGTTATCCATGACAAATGCAACAACCTAGATACAACATTAGAGTGTTGGCTTGGTAGAAAAAAAAATCAATGACGTACCTTGTCGGTGAGACCGTAGAGTGTCAATGTGGACCACACCGCATCTGCCATATTCTCCCCACTGTGTTCTCCGATGATCTCTTTGAAGTCGATCAGTAGTTCCTCTGGATAAAAGACATCAGTCGAGATGCGGGGAAGAGTGAACACAAACTTACCAAGATTTCCGTCGTTGGAGACATAATGAGCGACAATGGCCAGGAACGCGAATTGATTGGTCGAGGTCCATGCATCTAACGAGATACTAACTTTGGATTTGAGCTCCTGTTAGAAAAAATTAAACATGAGTTTATTTGAGGAGAAACATAAGAGAAACCGAACCTTGAACATTGCCTTGATCTGTTCAATCACACCATCCCCCATCTTCATGATCCGATTTCGAATGGTGGTCCTACCAGGTATAGATAGAGGTTTCCGGCTCCCATTCATATGGGTGTAAGTGAGGAGGTCTTGAAACGCTGGGTTGTCCACCTGGTCAAAGGGTTGGTCACAGGCGATGATCCACTCGGCGAGACGTTTCTCAAATTCCGCTTGGTCCCATGACGCCTATTTCAAGGTAAAGGTCAGATCAAAGCACATCTAACATACAACTTGAAAAGGGACTTACAGCCGTCTGTTTCTGAAATGCCTCTCCGATTGTGGACGATGTACCACAAGAAAGAGACCGGAGATGTAGATTGATTTCCGTTTCGCTAATATCAGGTGACGCCATAGCAATCTTGACTTCAAAAGGAGATGGAGGGGAGCCACGAGACTTCAAGGACATCAAAAGTTGATACATGGCGGGGAAGTGGGACTGAAGGTGAGAGATCATATCTGTAGAGGAAGTTAGTGGATGTATTAGACGAATGAGATGATTGGCTTACTTTTGACACTGTACTTCATTGCTGCCGTGACCTTGAACGTCTTGCGGGAGCCATGCCAGCACCGATAGTACTTGGCGCCTGCCATAGAGGTCCCATCGTGATCGGTGTGAACAGGTTCGAAGAACAAGTATATGTAGTTCTTTTTCCCGTCCATCTAGAAATAGTGCGGAAAAAATTGTTATATGATAGTTATAAGAGGAAAATAACTACGTACCGCTGAAGAAATACTAGCTGATGAATCACTTTTTCCAAGTGGGGCCGGTGGAGCATCTGCCAACATGTCCACGGAATCCTGAGTGTTGAAGGATTGCCCTTCGCTATCCTCGATATCCTCGATGGTGGTTTGTCGTGGCTTCTTGGGCAAAGGATTTGTTGGTGGATGGGAAAGGGTGGTGGATGCTTTTCGTTTGGACGGAGCAGTCGCAATGCGTCGTTGGGTGTTGCCTGCAGTGGTAAGTGGTAAGGTCTTCGCAGGGAGGGTGGATGCAAGCTAAGAAGGAGACATTAGAGAATGAATCACATGAATAAGAAAGAAAAAACGTACCTCGGCGTTTGTCATTGTAATCTCTGCCTCGTCGATTGGTTCAGCATCGGACCCGGTAAAAGACGAACCCTCTTCATCATCTCCAACTTCCGTCGTGAAATCGCTGTCGTCAGGGTCGGACTCGTCGATGTGGAGGACTTGGGGATGACTGTGATTGGCAGTGGGACGACGTTCGCGGGATCCCGCAGCTTTCCCATTGTCATCTTGCTTTTCAGCAAGGAGGGATTCTTGAAGGCGGGAGGTTTTCTTCACACGAAAACCACGTCCTGAAGGAAGAGATAGATTCGTAAGTTAGAATACATAGCAAGCAATCAAAATGAGAAAAGCGCACCAAGTGGGGGCAGAGGCGTAGCATCGTCAGGATCATGATAGAAAACAATGTGCTGTGCGTCGAGGAGGGACCCATCAGGGGCGAGGGCGCATTGATTGTTATCCATGATAGATTATGGTAAGCAGAGTAAGGAAGAGGGAAGCGGGGGGTGAAGAAGATGGCGAATGAAGACCAGATGGGGTGGTCTTTAAGGCTGTTCAACGTTCCAAGAATCAAGCATCCCCCAAAGAGGCGAACAAGGCGCCGCAAGGTTGAACATTGGACGGAAAGTCCAAGGACTCCAACATTCAATGTTGGGATGGAAGGTAAAGGCCAGTATTGTGAAGTGAGAGTGCCTGAAAGAGGAAAACAAGGGCGTTGAACATTGGAGAGGAACCTCCAACGTTCAACGCCCGACTTTGGATAGGAAGAAAGTAAACGAGATGGCATCGATCTGATCGTTGATCTTGTTCGCGTTTTTTAAACTCAGCTTCAAATTCAATGATGAACTCGTTGATTGAGCTTTCAATGGGATTTCAACAAGTTTTTGACACATTCATGTATTATCCGTCATACATTCATACACAGAAATGTACACAAAATCTTTAATCTGTTAAACAAACAGTCTAATAAACAAAATGTTCCAACCCGTCGGCGGCCGTTGTCAGCCGTGTTTGCAAATTTTTGACGGGTGGACGGCCGGAAAATGTCGGACCGTCTTGCCCGAGTGGAACTGTTCATCGGTTCGGCACTTTGAACCGTGTCCGGCATGCCGTGTGCCGTCTGACACGGCTCCGGGTGGCAGCCCTATCGACCATGTCCAAAGCCAACCGCTCCTCTGGACCGATACCCAACCCTTCTCTCTCCCATTCACCGCCGATATTGTCGAGCATCGCGATCAAGTCTCTTTTGTGCGGGTGAGCGTCTGCGCTGTGGCGAGGAACTCGAAGCGGGGAAGGAAGTTCTGAGAGCGTTGAGGGGTCCCGAAAGGCCAACTGAGATCCTTCGTAGGAAAGGGGTGGCAATAACCCCAACTCCACCCAATTGTCTGTGAATTATCGGGAAGTTCCTCTGGCGGGGAAGGGGTGCAGAGAAATGGTCACCAACGCGAGGTGACGAGGAGGTGGCAGACGGCAACATCATGTGTGGCTGCGCGTATGCAAACTGAGCACCGGCGTCGGGGACGTAATCCTCAAACGAAGCGGGCTTGGGCTCCTACTCCTGAAACTCACAATTGGACTCGTGAACCCGCTTCCTCCTCCACCGAGAACCAAAGACGATGCCGATGTGACCGGAGCGACAACAGAGACCTGGTCCGAAAAGTCCAGTTCGGATGGGTCGAGAGAACCGAGTACGGTGCACGCACGATCGAGAAATGATGGCACGGCTTGCTCGAGGACTTCTGTTCCTTTTGCGCGGGGGATCTGGTGTGGGTTGGATGGGTGGGTGGTGTGGTGCGAAGCAGGCAGCGAGGGTGGGATGACTGGGCCGACTCATCGATGTCGTGTTCGAAGATGATAAATAGCTTGAGTTGGATCGCGTAGTCTTGTGGTATTTGAATCCCTTTCCAACAATCTGACCGAGGTTGTTTGGCCGATGAAGTGAAAGTTGAGCAGGTAGACTGGTTTGTCATGTATCCGTTATGCGCATGGATCTGAAATGAGAACGTTTCAGCGTATGGGAAAGCAATAAATGAACGGACAGCAGGGGGAAAGGTAAAAAGGGAGGCTTTTCATCTCACCCAATCGAGAGGATGATCTGGCGGGATAAAGAGAACAGAGAAAAAAAAATTGAAAGAAACCGATACGAAATGCAAGAGAAAAGCGTAGAAAGGAGTGCGCAATGGAAGACCAAAAAAAAAAAAAGAAAAAGAAAAGAAAAATACCTTTTCTCTCGGTGGGTCAATATCTTTCGCGAGCCTCTTCCCTCAAACCCGGCGCCGATGAATCCCATAGTAGTCGTTGATGGCAGGCGTGGCTATGAACAGGGCCAGTAAAATGATCTTTTCGTCAACTATGTCTTTTTCGTTGTTAGGTTGTGTGCTTTCTGGTTTGGTATTGAGCACGTACCGGTACCTCTCATTTTCTATCTAGGTCCCGGTGTTCTTCTTTTGTTGACATGATAGCGACGTGATCAATTTACAGCGGAGGTGGAGATGAGATTGAACACGACGGTAATGGGCCGTGAGTACTTGAGTCCGTGGTATTCGGTGGAGCGATATCTTCTTCCTGACCAACTGGGATATCAACGATGATAGATGACGATGACGCGCTATCTGGATCAAGTGGAGAGGTCGATAATGGTTGTTTTGAGTGTAGCTAGAATGCCGTTTAGCATATGCCTGACATCTGACATAGTTTGCGAATTGGATACCTTTTGACTTCGAGCCCTCACAAGCACATGACTTGGGCCACACCCACTAGTACTCAACATAGAAATCGTGGGCTCCTGTTTGGAAGATGGGCAAAGGTTGGGCAAAAGCGAAAGCGGTGCCAATTGGAAGAGGTATTACGTTGATAGTTAACAAGAGTTTGTGAATAGAGTAGTGGTCGACGCGGAAGAGAGGAGAAAGATAGACCGTGGGAAGGTTCTGCCAGTCGTCCAGTTCAAACGCGGCATCTGTAGTTGTATCAACTCTTTTCCTCCTCATAATCATCGATATCCAATCATCATCTCAATCTCGTTGTTATTTGCCGTATTCAGTTCTCACTTCTTGTATAATTATTGGGCTGTGTAATGATTACCGTTCCTGAGCTTTCTTTAGATTTATTGGACCGCGAGTATTCCAACGAGGACCTTCAATTAGTCGCGTCAATTTAGAGCTCTCCAGCACCACGGCCTGGCCAAGAAAAATCAGGCTGTCAGCCCAGCGGCCTCATGCAACGATGGTCTTATTTCCAAAAAGACTGGATTTTACCTCAAGACGGCCCATCAGGTACAACCCGTCCGAAATGATCCCAGTCTGAAACTTCGAGCCGTATGCTGAATGGAAATGCATTTATACTCGCCGAGTCGACGCCGACATTCTGAAAATTTTCACCGTATCATCATGATCCACTGGCAGGAACCGCTCAAAGATTCCTGCACTGTTCTCGACATCCATCCCTGTAACCGTGCTCCTAGTCAGTCCGCTTGGTCCTTCGATGTATTACAGGTTACTGACAGTCAGCCACTGGCCAGTGGACCGCAATCTACACTACACACTGGACAAACGTCATTATTTAGCATCACACGGTGGTCGATGTAAGTCTCAGTTCTTATCCTCGAGGCTAGCACTGATTATATTTTCCAATTCGGCCAGCCCCCATTCAGGCCGCATCAAACACCTGAGTTCGTCCTCTTACACCCGAGGCATTTTCTCCAGAAGGCGGGAAGCGCGCTCCCGATCTTTGCTGGGCCTAGACAAATTACCCGGAAGGTCGTATGTTCTCAACCCTGCTGGTGCGCTCAGGGAAGGCCCCGTCAGCAACACGCCACGGCTTCCGCCTTTTACGAGCCACAGACGTCGGGAACAGGCAATCCATTCCTAGTCATCTTGAATGCAGAGATCGCCTTTCGCCGATTCCAAAGGCGATCGTATCCGACCTGCGCCTAGTACACCGCTCATCGACTCGGCGATCGAATTGGTAGAGGAGATCGAAACTCCTGTTGAACCTGGAGTGAAGGGGATCCTCGTTAACGCACCGGGTCCTGTCGCCATGCCTTGCAAGATATTTGAATAACAGCAGTACCGACTGTCTGGATGCGGTATGCAATTTCTCTACCAATCTGTGTTTGTGTATGACTGATGTGTGATCCTCTAGATCATCAAGACGACTCGGATAACGACCAAGAGGTGGAATGATGACGAGTATGACTCGGATGATGTACTACCTGGGCACACATAAGGTATGTCTTTCTGCCTATCAAAGTCCTGTTGTTTTCTAAATCGCCACTAGATCTCGAAGACGAACTTACGTCTCCTATCGGATCCATGGAGAAGGTGCAGTGATGGCGTGTTGAGGTCTAACATGCAGTCATCAAGCGAAGCTGGCGATGGGGATGGCTCTTCTTTATTTGCTACTCGATAGGCCCGCCCCGATGCCTGGCGTACGATGTATTCAAACAACACACATAGAAGCTTTTGAAGACTCAGAAATACATTTAAAAGAGTTGTTTGATTAAACGGCGAGAACATCGTTTCCTGACCAACTTGAATCATCATCCCAGTACTGTATCGTAAGCAGAGCTATGTGAAGACGCAAAATTGTACGCCGAATCCACCGTGACTTGATCCACTCGCTCAGGTACGCATGCGGTTCCGGAGAACGGTAGAATACCCGAAAATAATACAGGTGAACGAAAGGGAGAGGATCCCGACAGGCATCCAAAAACAAATGGGCGGCTATGCTTTCAATGGGCGCAGGTGAATCAATTTAAAGGAGTCGCTCCGAAGACCAGATTTGGCCTCGGGGAAGAGTTGTCGATGAGAAAGACGGGAATGGAACGCGATGGCGCAAACCTGAAAAATGATTTTGAACATACTGGTTCACGAACAACCAAACTGGGCGGACGAGCAGCGCGTCATTAAAACACGTCACTGACTCACGTGCCCTGTGACAACCGCGACAATAACCTGATCGAAATGTCAAATATTGGTAAAATCAAGGTAAATATGAGTTACTGACAACGTCGAACGTTTAATAACGGACCATACCAAGTAAAATCGATTCGTACAACTTGTTACAGGCCTTCTGAACGACTTTGGAACGACTTGAATTATTCGAGCGTAAACCAAGGATGAGAAACGACCTCTTTTATCTGAATCCTCTCCTGCGGCACATAGCGCAACATCTTCTCCAACAAATCCCTCAAAAGTCGAATTTCGATCTCGTCCAACCTAATTCCAGGTCTTTCCATCATCGGCCCATCGGTACCAAAATCAGGGGGCACGTCTTGACCACCAATGCTTGCCAACTTGTGCTCGATCGATGTTTTTTCTGCAGGCAAGAGTGTCCGTTGAAGTTCTCGATCCTTCGGCATCCCATCCTCGTCGAACCACAAGCCGCGATTCTCAAACGCACCCCACCAGGGCTCTCGTAGCTTGCCGAGTGTCGCTACCATCTCCTTGAGTATCTCATCGGACCCTCCAAGGAAGGCCTCGAAGAGCGGGAATCCAGCACGAATTTCGAAGATCGTACACGCCAAAGCCCAAATATCAGATGAAAAGCTTATCTTTTCATCGAAACAAGCTTCTGGGGATCGGTAGTGGGGAACAGTCGCTGGCTCGTAGTCTTTCGGAGGGTGTGAGCTGGGAAATGATTGGCCAAGGTCTATGAGAACAACATCTTCTTTGAGGAAAGAGGGGTTGGTCAGACGCGTATTGTCGATAGGGGCGTACAGTCGAGCTGGCAGGGAAGACCCCAGGGGACCGTGCTTGCGAGTTGAGACTTCCTCAGTCTCTGGTTGGCCAAGATTGGTGTACACATCACTATCTGACCAGTCCTTGACGCTGTCTGCGACCCGGAAGAGGATATTGGATGTTGTAAGGTCTGGGTAAGGCTCCACGTCACATATTACTGATCCTCCAAGCAAAAAGGTTGGGACGAACCTCCATGGACGAAGCCGGCAGAGTGCATAAGTTCCACAGCCCCAACCACCTGGCTGGATACTTTCCTAGCAAGGTCGCGCCGTAGCCGTCTGCTTCCGATCACTCTACCAGGGGAATCCGACATGGCTAAAAGGCTAGGCCCCCCAAAGTCATAGACGAGACATAAATGGGACCCATTTGGCCCATTTTCGATGAAATGATCTTTGATCAGCTGAATATTCGAACAAGGGACTGGATCCTGCACTCGTATATAGTCCAAGACCTTCCCGGGGACGACTAACTCTGGGATTTCGTCGACAGGTTTCGATGATACGTCAGCCCGCATGACTTTGAGAGTGACGAGCTTTCCGGTTTGGTTTCGAGCGAGCCATATAGTCGACGAGCCTCCAAAGCCTAGCTTGTGGATGATTCTGTAGCGCCCTTGCGCAAGGGTGTCCCCAATAACAACAGGGTGGAAGCCTGTAGGCTTGTAGTCTTCCAGGCGTTCAACATTATCCAGGCGCGAAGGTGGAAAGTGTGTCGAAACCACTGAACTGGCAGAACCCGTTGAGAAAGGTCGTCGATTCACTGGCCTCAGTCGAAGGAGCACGAACATGTGCAGCCCACTTGGCACTTGCAGATGGTAGTGGTGGAGAACCAAGTTCGCTTTTTCATGTGAACGATGATCCACATTTCAGTAAATAAGGCACGCCATCAACGCGGGCCGCCTCTGGTTCAAGGTCAATCAAAGGTCAATTGCTGGAACTTGAAGCAGGAAAAGGATTTTTCAGGGATTTATTCTGGTTGGCGATGTAACAAAACTGTTGGGGAGGTGGAGTGACTCCGAGTGAGCTGTGCTTTGTTAACCCACGCGTTCGATTCGAGAAATAAGAAAACCAGGAATTCTATTACTAGTACTTGAATATCAGTGACATGATACCGTTAAACTTCTAGGAACTTTAAACCATGAAATATAGCGCTCTCTCCGAGTCCTTTGCTACTCGAAAGACCTACGGTAGAGCGGAAAAGGAGAAATAAACCCATGTAGAGAGCTTTTGAAGGCTCCAGAAATTCGTACAATAGTCCTTAGAATGTCGTTCCCGCCCAACCTTGCAAGCTGCTGGTTTTTTCGTCTGTTCGGCACTCCTCTTACACATCGTCAAGGGGATATTTCGTTCATTGAAATTTGAAAATGTCAGACTGACCAAATTATCGATCGAAGGTTGCGCAAACCCAATGATCATGGTCTATGAATCACTGCTATTACCCTTCCACATTACAGTCCTGGATCATAGTAAGCAGAAAAATGTGAAGTCGAGGCCGAATCCACGCAGTCCACATCACCAGGTACACAACATATGGCGGTTCCGGAGAACGGGAGGATATCCGAACACAATACAGGGGTAGTGCCTAGGGCGTCGAGATTTAGAACATCGGGTACCGAATGAAAGGGAGAGGATTTCGGGAGGCACCTAAAAACAAATCCGCGGCTATTCTTGAATGTGCGCGGGTGCATTAAATTTAAACGTGTCATTCTGAGCACCGGATGTAGCCTTGAGTACGAGTTGTCGATGAGAAAGAAAAGCGAAGAATAAACTCACATGTAGTCAAGACAAGAAATACGGAGGGGAGGATAACAGGGCACCCACAATGAGAAATACCCGGCCAGACGTCGAAACGCACTTGAAAAGAATCAAGCACGAAACATACTACCGTTCGCGAAAAGGACACCCAGTACATATCCACACTTGTGTTTATGCCTTCGATTTCATGAGCATAGAGGTCTCTCCAACATCGCCTGGCCATCTTCCATTTGTCCCCAAAATAAATTTGGCAGATGGATCCCGGTGAATGGCATTGCCGAAGCGGTACAGATGTGGTCTTTGAGGATTGGATCATTGGGTAGCAGTCTACGGTAACGAGAGTCTGTAATATCGAAGGATTGGTGCTCCACATACGTACATCATAGTGGGCGCACCTCTTGAAGAGACATAGGAGTTTGGGCAGACCCTAATATAATGGGTCCCTTCGTGCAGGCAGCCGCAGTGTTCAAGGCAATGGTCGCAGCAAGGTCGCAGGGTGCCATGCAATGTCCGAACGAAAGGTGGAAAAGGTAGGAAATGGTGTTGGGATGAATGACATTGGTTTCCCTGTTGAAGTAAAGGTTTCTGATTCTCGATAGAGGTATCGTTGTGTCAAATGGTTGCAAAAACGAATCAACGTACCTCGAAGAACATGAACGCTGATGCCAAACAAACAAATGGAACACGACGGCCCGCTCCAAAGCATCTTCTTGACAAGAACCAATGACCTCGTTTGGCAACGACTTCCCCTGCCAGAAGTTCGGAGAAAAAACCTATTCAAACCATTCAAATTACCTTGCTGAGCACCAACAACTTGAAAGGCTTCTCGAAACGTCCGCGTCATGATTCAAACTACAGTACACCCAGGGTCTACACTGCCGTTCATCACATGTTGGATCCCCATGATTTGAAGAACACAGAACTTGACGTCGTGCCAGCGAACATTGTCCTTCTGGCTCTTGTATTCTCATAGGTTACCATCGAACTCGTCCTGCGACATAGCGGCAGGTAATATGACCACTCCATACTGCTTAAAAGGCGACCATCTTTGCTCCAACGCTTCATCAAACCAAAATGCGCTCTTTGCTTGCCTTCGTCCTCCTTGCCACGACATCTCTGGTCGCTGCTGCGCCTTGCGACATCTACGCCTCTGGTGGAACACCATGTGTTGCCGCTCACAGTACCACTCGCGCTCTGTTCAGCTCATTCAACGGACCCCTCTACCAAGTACGACGTGGCTCCGATAACGCGACGACCAACATCTCTCCTCTGTCCGCCGGCGGTGTAGCCAACGCTGGCACACAAGACTCGTTCTGCGCCTCCACAACATGTCTCATCACCACCATCTTCGACCAGACCGGTCGCAACAACCACCTCACCCAAGCACCACCCGGTGGCTTTGCCGGACCCGACGCCAACGGATTCGACAACCTCGCCAGTGCGACCGGTGCTCCCGTCACGCTGAACGGCCAGAAGGCCTACGGTGTGTTTGTCGCACCAGGGACAGGCTACCGAAACAACCAGGCCAGCGGCACAGCTACCGGCGACAACGCCCAGGGAATGTACGCCGTGTTTGACGGTACCCACTTCAACGGTGGATGCTGCTTCGACTATGGTAACGCAGAGACCAGCAGTCGCGATACGGGTGCGGGCCACATGGAGGCCATCTACTTCGGCAACATCAACGTCTGGGGCACAGGCACAGGCAACGGTCCATGGATCATGGCCGATCTCGAGAACGGTTTGTTCTCTGGTGTCAATGTCCATCTCAACTCCGGGGACCCGACGCAGACCAGCCGATTCGTCACCGCCGTCGTCAAAGGACAGCCTAACCACTGGGCGATTCGTGGTGGCAACTCCCAGTCTGGTGCCCTCTCGACCTTCTGGGATGGTATACGTCCCACCGTCGGTGGATACAACCCGATGAGCAAAGAGGGCGCCATCATCCTCGGAATCGGAGGTGACAACAGCCACGGTGCTCAAGGCACTTTCTACGAGGGTGTCATGACCTCTGGCTACCCATCCGCCTCGACAGAGGACGCAGTTCAAGCCAACATCGTTGCTGCAGGCTACGCCACCACTTCAATGACGAGCGGCCCAGCCATGAGCGTCGGCTCCCACATCTCGCTCCGCGCCACCACCGCCTGCTGCACCACCCGCTTCATCGCGCACAGCGGTGCCACCGTCAACACCCAAGTCGTCTCCTCCTCCTCCACCAGCGCACTCAAAGGCCAAGCCAGCTGGAGCGTCCAAACCGGGCTCGCGAACAGCGCCTGCTTCTCCTTCGAGTCCGTCGACACCCCAGGAAGCTTCCTCCGCCACTCCAACTTCCAGCTCCAGCTCAACAGCAACGACGGCTCGAAGCAGTTCGCCGAAGACGCCACGTTCTGCACTCACGCTGGGCTGAACGGCCAGGGCAATTCCATCCAATCGTGGAGCTACCCAACGCGTTTCTTCCGCCATTATAACAATGTCCTCTATGTTGGAAGCAACGGTGGTCAAGAGTTCTTCGACGCCCCGGCTCTGTTCAACGACGATGTCAGCTTTGTCGTCAGCGCAGGGTTCGCTTGAGGAGGAGGGCGCACCTAAAATTTATCCTATGTAGCTATGTATACGACATATGTAGCCTTGTAACTTGTATATCATCACAGCCTTGTTGAAAAAATTGAATTGAAAGATACCACTTCGCCCCGATTCACATACATGATACGACTTGACCTTCTGACGCGCGAATACTTCAAGTGTGATTATCCTTTTTTTGTCACCAAAAGTTTATGCGATCCCAAAGAATCAACGAAAGAAGGATATAATGATATAGAAACAAGATGATTCAAACTAGGAAAAAAAAAAAGATTTCGACATTGACCGACATAAAATAGGCGAAAGAAAAGTAAAGTATAGAACAACAAAAGGAAACAAGAACTTGGCGACTTTTCTACATCGGAAATAAGTATGTGACTAGATTGGTTCCAAACGTACTAGAATGCTATAGATGCACAGGTATATAAGAGGAAAACGAATATTGGATGAAGCAGACGTGCGGATATGTGCGTAGGTTAACGGTAGATATAATCAACAAGAAGCAGGATAGACAGAGTATCAAACACAAAAAGAAGATGGAAACAATAGAAAAAAGAAAAAAAAGTGCAAGTCGAGATGAACGACGATGAGAAATGCATATCGCACCACCGAACAATTCAAACATCAAAAAAAAGTTTTAGACCCGCGGCAACGAGATCATACCCGACATCGTCGACGTCACGCGCAGCGGGGCAGCAGCTTGATGCGTCTGGCGCTTGATCTGCGCCTCCATCTTGACCCTCTGCTTGCGCACATCGTCATCCTTCAGCTTGACCCCCAACGCCAGCGCGAGGAGGCCATCAGGGGAGCCCGGCAACCACGCCTGCGGTGGGTGTGTGAGCGTTTGGAGCACGGACGGTTCCGAGGTTGATTCGAGGA
Source organism: Psilocybe tampanensis (assembly GCA_019904355.1). Taxonomy (NCBI): domain Eukaryota; kingdom Fungi; phylum Basidiomycota; class Agaricomycetes; order Agaricales; family Agrocybaceae; genus Psilocybe; species Psilocybe tampanensis. Next base: position 2,329 of record JAHXRV010011054.1, on the reverse strand, counting down.
GCTTGCGGCGACAGCATGTTATGAGTGAGAGCGCGACGCGGATGAGGAATGGAACGCCTATTTTGTTTTTCCATCAATAAAGAATTATTAGCGAGTGGCCGCGAGATCACACGGACGCACCTTCGAAGAGGAATAAATCCCAAACCCGATTGACATATTCCGGAGGGAGCGTCCCAACGAATAACGACGAGAACCTGCCGAAGTTTCTTCATGCATTAAGAGGTGTCCACATCACGCCAACACAACAAGTACGCACCAGGGTTGACATATCGCTGCTGGTAGGATCTCCAAATCCACAAAGAGCTTCTTCGCCACCACGCTGTCGTTGACCTCCAACGCGCGGCTGAATAGCGCAGCGTCGACTTCCATTTGTGTTGACGAAGTGGAGAAGTAGGGGCGGATATGGGTGTCCATGATGGACACGAAGATCCAGAAGGCGTCTTCCTCTGGAGAGAGAAGAAGTAGTTGACCGACGATTAACGTCATACCTATGTATTAATTGTGTGAGCATGGAACAAAAGGCGAAAAATAAAAATAAAATAAAACAAAAAGAAAGAAAGAAGAAACTCCGAACCAAGAAAAAAAAAATCAAAAGACACACCTCTCGAATACACCACATCCGGCACCATATTCAAATACGCCTGCAAAAGAGCCAACACCGGCCCTTGCGTCCCCTGCAAATGCGGCTGATCCTGAAACCCAAGCTTGATATCCCTATCCACTTTCTCAATCACCTCCGCACCTCCACCTCCACCTCCACCCCCAGCCTTCCCACCAACTCCCATACCCACCCTACCCATCCCCCTACCGGACAGCTGGGCATACACACCAGGCACACAGCGCGCCTTGCCATCGGTGAGGTACGACCAGACGAGATACCTTACCGAGCTCGGAACGCCGTCCATCACGAGTTTCTTCACTTTCTTCGACTTGCGCGCCTGAGAGGCCGAGCTCGCGTTAGCAGACATGTACGACATCCATTTGAGCTCGCGTTGTCGATGGGCGTCCATCGATGAAGATTCCGCTTCTAATGATGCAGCGTTGAGTTTGTTGGGAGGTCCGGAGGTCGATATGGTTGATGTCGATGTCGATGTCGTGTGGGACATGGACGCAGTGGAAGAAGCCGGGATCCAGCCATCCGTCGTATTCACCGACCTCTGCTCCGACATCCTCGACGAAAGCGTCGACCCAGCCGGACTTTCCGGTCTCAAGAACCCCCCACCGGGCGCATCCCTCTTCGAATCAAACGATGAATCTCTATTGCCTGAAGCTGTTCCGGATCCAGAGGCAGAGGCAGACACGGAACCAGGAGAAAGACCAGGACCCAAGACCCCCGAATCCTCGCTCGTCCTCGCCGCAGCGGTGAAATGCGACAAACTCGGTCTGACAAGCTCGAATTCCATATCCTGGACCTGTAAAAGCTCTGCTTCGACCGTATGATGCATGTTCATGTTCATGTTCGTGTTCATCGAAGAAGGCGTGTGCTCTTCATCCTGCTTGCTCTGCTTCCTCCTCAAGTTCGGTAACGACAACTTTGAGCGTAACGACGTCTGACGGACGACCGTATGGTTATGAGAAGGCGGCGGCGAGACGAGCTGCGAGCGCGTGCTGTGGATCGAAGCCACATCAGGATCACGTTCGCGATGGGCCGGCGACGAAGTTGAAAATGACGCCACATCACGCCTGGGCATGACCTGTAACGAAGCCGCCCTCCCCGGAGAGGAAGTGAGCGTCGCATGTGCAGGTGGTGGCGGCGACGAAAGAGAACTTGACGCGGTCGCTCTCGACCCTCCGGTACCCATTGCACCCTCATTCAAAGTCGACCTCGACGACGCCTGCCGCAACCGCATATTAAGACCCATCGACAATGACGACCCGAAACTAGGCGAAGGCGGTGGCTGCTGCTGGCTTATCACCGACGGCGGAGAATCCGGTCTCTCAGCCGTGATAGACTGAGAAAGCGGGCTGCTAGGCGACTTGAGCGTAGGCGAAAGAGGTCCAGGTTTGAGATTCGCATTGGATAGTGAGAGAGGCGATGGTCGGAGAGGCGAGGAGGAGGAAGGTTTTGTTGAGAATGAAGAAGAGGAAGAAGGTGGTGACGACGATGTGGGATTCGAAGTGGCGGATGAGGAGGAAGAGGATATGGATGTTATTGATGATGGAGAAGACGCGCTGGTGGTGAGTGACCGTTTGATGTCTCTATCTCTGGAGGAGGATATCTCTGGGTCTTCGCGGCTGGATATTATAAAAAGGAAGAATATCAGTGGACGAACAAAATTTAACGTTATTCAGGCTGGACTCGCCGTCCTTCAAGAAGCTATGTAATACT
>JAHXRV010011036.1:0-19362 GCA_019904355.1 Psilocybe tampanensis | reverse complement strand
AATACACCTTGCATAATGAATACTATAACCCTAAATATTTCTCTATGGCTTATACGGTGCATTTTCTTCCTTAAAAAAATCTGTATAATAGTGGCTTAAATACCATACCATCTATTAAGATTTATCCATGCTCTCTAGCACTTCTTTTTCTAAAAGAGTGGGTGTAGGTGGGGAAATGCTATGGAATGGATAACTGCGGGCAGTCGTGAGAATGCTTAGATATATCAGGCAACTCGGCTCGACGAGGGTACTGTTGAGCCAGTTCTGACCTCTGTATTGTGATTAAAGCCTCAATTTTTTTTGAGAATGTAGTATTGATATAGCTACTGTTAACGCAGAAAAAAAATTGGGGGATTTTTGCATATAACACGCTGAACAGTATCAACTGCCATTTTCGGGGGGCTGCCACTTTCAGGGTCACGTACAGTAATGGGGCGGCGGCATGGGTGCGCGAGGAAAGCCGAAACCGGTGAATACTTCCAAATATATCGCCAGGCCGTCTAGTTCGCATATCGTGAAGACATCCTTGAGATATCAAAAAACGATAATAGATTGAAGGACATCCCGGAGGTTTCTCAAAGTCCTTTGATAATCAATGATAAAAGAACTCAACCCTTTCTTGGTACTCCGAAGATCAAACTCAGATTGAACTTCAAAATACTGGTGAACGGTGGTCACGGACCACGGTACATTGAAAGACATTGAAATGACAGGATGGGGTGAATAGGCGAGCAAGTCGTGAAAGCTGAAAAGAAGAGAGGTGTAAATTGTACAGAAACATATCCCATAAAATAAACATCTTCGTCATGATCTTACGGCGGCATGGAAAAGGTAAAAATTAGTACCAGGATTTATGAGCAAAAGGAAAAGAAACCACAGCACCCAGGATTCCCGCGTGGTCCCCCACCGTGGTACTAACAGGGCGGCACTCTGCTTAACTTCGCAGATCGGACGGGATGCGGTGCTTTCAGAGTCCTATGGCCGTGGATATCTGTTAAAGTCGGTTTTAAATCATATTCCAATGTTTTCGACTAACTTCTAATTTCTAAAACACTTTTGCTTCATCATTGAACACGAAATAATAATGAGGGACAACCTTTGTTATTAAGCCTCAGTCCAGCTTACAGTTGAACCACAGAAACGGAAATGTTGAAAGGCTGGATATTCGCGTCATCATGCCCGAGTCGTGACAAGGATTTCTACTTAAGTCTCTTCTTTCACTTTTCTCTCGATCCAACCTAATATGCAAGGCTCTCTCAGAGGAAGTTTTGCATCAATTTCGGCTTTTCTCCCTATACCATTTAGGCCTCTGTGGTATGCGAAGGCGATGCTAGAATCACCCCTAGCACAGCCTCGACGGTAACATCCGAAAGCTCTCCCACCGAGGGCTCGTCCATTGACACCCTTCGCACACGTCCACGTTCCATGTATGTAACCAAATGAGATTTCCCAGCCTCCAAGCAACGTTATCGTTTATCTCCCAACGACGTTCAACTCACAGTTCCATGAGCACGACTAAACCTGTTGTTGCGACCGGCCACGAACCTTCGACTTCACCAAGGTTTCGTTACCAACTGCCGTTCGAACTCGAGAGGGAGATTTGTGAAATTGTAGCTCACGAGTCTCCGAAGTATCTGCCCAGAATCATCCTGATCGCTCGTAGATTCAGGATATGGTGAGTGTATTTCTAATGATTCAACGATCCATAACAAATCTCAGCGCGGCCGCATACTAGGTTTGAGCCTGAGCTCTATCGGACAATTCGTTCAGGCGAAGGAAGAGTTATTCCACCGCTGTACATTTCACGACCTATCACCGATGACTTCATAGGTGATGTACTGAACCAACCCCGCCTCCAAGCGTTTGGACATCATGTCCATAATGTACTCCTCCAAAAACGGAGCGCTACCGAGATCGCCAGCGTCCTAGAATGCTGCCCTAACGTGCACAATCTCGCACTGTGGATCATTCAGGGTACATGTTCTCACCTCATTCCCATCCTGGAGAAGATGCCTCTCCGCAAATTCTCGTTCGACCCGTCCTATTTCTTCGAAAACTACGCTTCCGACCTCAGTATCCCATTTAACCAGCCGATATTTCTGAATCTCACACATCTTGAGATCATCAACGCGACGTCTTCGTGGTCGAAGTGGAAGCAGCTCGCGCTTCTCCCAAAGCTTACCCATCTGGCTGTGGCGGGCATGGTCAACCAACAGCTTATCGACCATGTTCTCGAGGGATGCACGGCACTCGAGCTCTTCATCATGTTTTACCTCACCATGGGGTTCTTAGTAGGGGAGCTGACATTTCCGCAGAAGGATGATCGTGTCGTGCTCCTTAAGTCGGTCGAGGATCATCTTGATCATTGGGAGAAAGGCGCCCGTGGGGAAGAAGATTTCTGGATAACGGGTCAAATACAAAAGGAGAGAGCTGTACGTGCGCGAAGGCGCAGGGAAGTGCAGGGTGATGAGCTGAAGCAAGGTGGATCGTCGGAATCCAATACAGCTGCCGTTGTCATGTAACACAAGTTTGTATTTATCGTATGGCATTTCATTCACCTACTATACGGGCTTCACACATTTGTCAGAAAACTATTCGTCAGGCGAAAGGGATAACTCTAACTATCTAAAACTGGCATCCGTTGACCTATGTACTTGGGCTGATTTATTTTTAAAACTTATTCTTTATTCAAACTTTTCAGGTATTTGAAGCTCAAATAGTAGTTCGATCTGCGAAGTTAAGCAGAGTGCCGCCCTGTTCGTACCACGGTGGGGGACCACGCGGGAATCCAGGGTGCTGTAGTTCTTTTTGTACATTTTTGTGCCGCTAGCTTGGAAAGGCCTTTTGGTTTTAGTCGGCTCATGAACAGACAGGTTTGCCACAGTTCGTCATCTGTACTTTCCTTGTCCCCCGTTCTCGTATGGAATAAAGAAGGGGATGAAAATAGGTGGCGTTTATTATTTACAAAACTCTTAGAATTGCCTGCGCAATGTATTATAGAACACTAAAAAAAGGCACTCAAGTTCTGGATTTCTGTTATCTTCCTCTCTATTTCGCTTGCCCAGCTTTTCAGATCATTAGTACAGTAGGAACACCCTCCTCCTTTTCTTGCTTCTGTGGTTATATCCGTCAGATTGTCGACCAGACTCCCGAGCGTCAGTTGCTTGAATATATTTTGAGCACTACGTCTCTTGCAGTTGTCACAATACATGGACCGTCCAGAGCCGAGGCCTATGAAGCTGTCATGGAGGATGTCGAGCCACTGCTGCCGGTATATCATCTACACCGACCATGACGATGTTAGCATTTCAGTCGAGTCAGACGCTATGTAGTATTGACGCACCCAGGGGACGACGAGAGACTGAGGAAGCAGCCTCACGGCGTTGCCGATAGGTTGTGATACAACTAATGGCGCTGCTTTGTCCACCACTTCCTTATATCCGTGCTTTGCAGCGTAAGACATAATTGCGTCAGCATGGTTCGGAAGGACGTTCCTGGTTGAGAAGGTAATAGGATGAATATTAGAAAACAACGGATCATAATTGACTTTAAACACACGTACACCATACGAATATGACAAATATTCATCGCAGAGAATACTTCATATTTCTCCGCAGCCTCAGCCAATGGCGCGAGGACTTCGAAACTCGTGTTGGCAAGGTCAGGATGGCGACTGGGATAGATGAAGGCGATCATAAGCTCGAGGGTCTCAGCCTTTTCATCCAGTCCAACAATCTCCTCTTTGGTATCGAACTCTGGACCGGGAAAAGCGCCGGTATTGGCCTCGATGTACTTCCTGTGGATGGAGAACAGAACACCATCGCTCGATTTGAACGTAATGTCGGAATCTGAGGCGTTGACTGGACCGTTTTTGTTATACCTGATCGGTCCTTCGAGCAGCCAAGTTCATGGAATCGGACATGCTTAGATCGATCGGAGGTGCGAGTGCCCTTGGTCGGGTCATCACTGGTATTCGATGCCATGATTTTCTGTCAACGATAAGGGAGATGGATTGGTTCAGTCTAGCGTTAGGAGGAACGCCACGGTAGGATTTGGAAAATCGAAAGTTTGAACTCAATTTGAACTTCGTATCTTCGACTTCGTGTTGATACAGATATAAATAACTCACAACGTCAGACTTCGGCCAAACTCGCACTTTCTTCTCTTCTCCTCTTCTTGTTCGTCGGTATCGACCCTCTTTCCCGCTTTCGATGGCCAAATCACGTCTCATATCGCCAGTCCCACACCTTCTGTCGTCTAACACCCCTCCGACTGAAAAGGAGACCAAAATCGTGAGGGACGCTCTGGACCTGGCCCAAATATCGCTGGCGGAGCTCAAGAACGACTTCGATGGCGATCCAGATGCCGCAAAGGACAGGCAACTAGCTGCAGCGATCGTAGAAACAGAGGTCTACATTGTTAAACACCATTCGGTTCTTTCGCCCATCCGGATTCTGCCTCCTGAGATCTTGGAGATGATTTGCAAACACAATCTTCCAGATACGACTTCTAGGGGAAGCACCCGTGTCTTGTGGAGGGAGAATCCCGCATTTCAAGCCTCACATGTCTGTCAATATTGGCGCCATGTCGTCGTCAACGCACCCCAACTGTGGACTACGTTGGGCGATGTAAATCTGTCCACGGCGACCAGGGGAGATGCATCCCAGCGATTCGAATACGCCAAGTTTATTCAAGACGTTCTACGGAGGTCATCAAGTTTGGATTTGTACATGTACGTCCATGCACCAGATTACCGTCCGGCAGATACAAGGGACCCGGACAACGCGGTCGTCGTACATTTGCTCGAAGAATTTCATAGGTGGCACACCCTCGCCGTCTATGGAACCGTGAACACCATAAACCTGTTTGGCGACCACTCACTCGCGTCCGAGCCCCCTACCCCATTTCCCAGACTTCGTGAGCTGCACCTTAGACTCGTTACCTACGATCACAACCCTCAAGGAGACAACGACCTACGAATCACAGGGTTTCGACATTCCCCTGTCTTACAAGACTTTACGATATGGATGTCAATGGAATACACCGTTGATTTACAGATCCCGCACACCGTACGCTCGTACAGAGCATCTCCAGGGAATTCCCAGAGAATCACTCCCCAGTTATCCGTGCATGAGATGTTGATTCATGATAGCACAACATTGGAAAGGCTGGAAATCGAGGAGCTGAAATATCCTGAGGGCTTCACAGTTCCTGGACTTCCTCTCGCTTCGTCTACACTCACTGTGCTGCATGTGGAGAGTCGGTATAGTTCACCCAGTTCTCTTCATGGATTCCTTGGCCTCCTCATTTTGCCGTCACTACAAGAGCTAAAATTGAGGGGTGCGACTGGCATTGACACCATGGCTCGCTGGGACATCGCTAGTCTGATTGCTCGTTCAACGCGACGAAGAGGCTCGCCGATTCCACTTCGTTCTCTTACCTTACATGCACTGGACGAGGAAGAAAACGATCTCCAGGAGATTCTCGCCCTTACGCCTCGCCTTGAGGAGCTAGTAATAGATTTGGTGCCATTTCTTTTTCGTTACTTTCGCAGCCGTGATGATCTTCTTCGCTCGATTCGGACTGTCCAGACCATAGTACTCCATGCACCCACAAGAGACATCTATGTCGAACGTCAGGAAATTCATGCTATAGCCAATGCTATTCTGAACAACAATGACTCGCCGAAGGCAGATGGCACAAAGCAAGAACGAACCTTCCGCATTTCCGTTCCTCGTCCATCTGACTGGCAGGCAGCAGATGCTATTCTTAATTTTTGGACTGACGATCCTGGTGAGCTTCACAATGTATGTCCTTAAAACAACGTTGACCACGAATATTCTCTAGATGACGCCGATCAAAAGAATATCTCGTCCGTTCTTCGGTTATGGGTAAAGGACCTGGAAACCATTCTACCTGGATTACGCTGTGCGGCAAGTGAGAATGAGAGGTCTGAAGATGGGGTGCTTAAATCTCTCGCTGTACTCGATGGTGTATTTAGAGGCATAGAAGGATTTGAGATCAAGAAACTGACCGGACAGGGCTTCATCCACGTACGTTCGCCTTCCTTCTTTCTTTCTTAATCTCCGATTCTGTCATTCAAGCGGACTATTCGAAAATAGGGATCGAAGATATGTCATATTCTGCGTCCCCTAAGCCAAATGGAGGAGAACAACATGATCGGTAATACAATGTTCAATTTTCGAGAGAGATCGAGGAAGATCGTGCAGGAATGGGAGTCGTTCCTCAAGCAAAACAAGAAATGCAGATGGAGGGGTTGTGGGAAGACCTCTCTTGTATACGTCCCTGGGGGGAACGATGGTACGTCAATTGTGATTCTATGGTAGATCTGTGATGAACTTGCAATTTCATAGGAACGTAAATATGCAAGCTGTTCATTTGGGGCGCCCCTCTGTGTCGCTGGCCTTTTGGAACTCCTGTGTCATCTTTTTATCGCAGAGTGCATGAGAACAATGTCAAGAATATCATAAAACTCTGTGCTGATAGCACACGTCCTTGAGAGGACCTTCATGTATATGGAAAACGCTTGACGCTTCCCATGACATCTGAAAACGAGTTTCATCAACCGTTGAAATAAAATGCAAGCAAATCCCGAGTCTGAATTTCTTTGCGTGGGAATGTACTGAGCCCTGCCCATTTGCATTTCCAAAGCCCTTCTGTTCAACCTTCTCTTCTTGTTGACGTTCATCCGCGACTTGTCCACCGGTAATGTAATCGGTTAGCCCTCCTCTTCATACAGAAATACTTCAATGTGGGTGGAGTGGTTCTGGTATTTTGGAGGAGGAAGTCGGTCAAGTTGTTTCGAAAACGAGAGAGCTAGAAAAGCACCCCAAAAGAACACCAAGTTCCGAAAAACAAAGTCATTGATAGGGAGTCTGAATATCAGCGGCACAGCATTTTATGTTTATGATCCGGACTCCGGAGCATGTGCCGAGGCGCAGCCGGACTGGTTGCGGACTGGTTGCTGGCCCGACGCCAAGGTTCAAGTTGTTCACCGACGTCCACGACTGGCAAGAGTGCTCGCCAACAGCTTTCAGATCTGCGGTGATATCAATGCCACCTACGGTCCAATATTCTAGTATTCAACCATGGCTTTCTGTATGTAAGTAGGCTTCACCCTTTTCTTGTTGTCAGTTTGTTGCTCATTCGTTGACCGACTCAGAAGATTTCCCAACGACTTCTTGACGGCGACTGCGGCAGCCTGAGGAGCACATGGAAATGTTTCCCAGCCCCCGACATTAGTGTGCCTGGTGCTGTGCAATGAAATTTTTCATGACTCGGACGCGAAGGAGCGAAGGGCTTTGGGGTGTACCAGCCAACACGGATCTTGCGATGGGTACAGGGCATATTTTTTTCCTGCTTGCGAAGACAGTTTGGAAAACATATAAAAGCTGGCGCGCATAGACGCCTTTCAACTCATTCTCTGCAACAGCTCGACAACACACCCGAAACATCTTCAACGAGCTTCACACAAACAACTTCGCAGACTCAGCATCATGTCGTCTTCATCATCCTTATCGTCCTCTTCGTTCTCGTCCCCCAAGCCTCAGACACAGTCATCTCCTCGGGCCTGGGAACCATCCTTTGGGAGACTCTCAGCCTCATACGGTATCACCGGAAGCGTTCCATCATTACCACATAAACTATCGCGTTCAACGAAAACGTCTCGCTCCGTGTCGCCTTCATCCCGAGTTTCTCAAACTTTGCGTCCATCGGTGCCCCGATTACCCCAAGATTACGAGCAAGCCTTCGGGCTCTTGTCCTCAAGCCATGGCTTCTCCGGATCCTATCCCACAGTACCCTCAACCTCCCGGAAAGCCAAGACGCCATCCGTATCTCGGAGCTCTTCACCTCAGACGGTCACGTCCGAATCAGGGAAGGACTACAAAAAGTCACTCGGTGATTTGACGGTTTCAAACGGATTCGGCGGTCAAATCCTCCCCACGAGAGTTTGACGAAGGACACGCTCCCCGACTTTACATATGGTAAGCATTGTTTTGCCTCGATGATGGTGTCCATTAACTGATGATCCTAAAGTTCAAAGATTCCTGTTCTCTCATTGACTCCTATTCTCCTCCTCAATTTCGATGGACTTGTTTTCCTATTAGTATCTGATTATTAGTACGTTAAGTTGGGTCGGATGAAGTATGATAATTGATAATTATAGTTTTTCAATGGATATATTCAATTCTTTCTCTGCTGAATTCCTTTTTCTTGCTGTCCGCGTAAATATACTCACAGCCTAAAGCATGGTCGTCGAGGTTCGACGCTTCCATCGACAAGCTGTCGACAAGAGCCTTGCAAAACAGACAAGTCGATGCGGCCGGGCCGGGATATGCCCTCTAATTGCTTGTCTTTCCTGAGATAGCCAAACAAAGACCGCCAACCAGCCACTGTCAAGCCACTGTCGAAGGTTGGTCTTAGTAGGCGTCGAGTTTGCTCAGTCCCATCCATTCCCAATACTACTCAGTACTCAGAGCCCAGAGCCTAGCTCTCAGCGCTTATTTCCAAGTCGCCTTGCTGTGCCTTCCTATTCCTGGCCAGATCACAAAATGGTCAGGAGGAAGACCTTATGCCATTGAACTTGTGTTGAACAGATTTTAGTCGCATCTCTCGTACGCGGCGTGGACGACGATACGAAGTAAGTTTGCAAGTTTCTGTTCCCTGATTTCTAACTTTCGTCCTATAAGACTTTTCAATTAGAAAGGCCCACGAGAGACGGAGAGAGAGGAGGAGAAGGAGAAGGACAAAGTAATACTGGTAGAAAGTTGAAATCGAGAGGATATCGGATGTGCGTTTTTTCCTCCGATGAGTGCTCATTTGTGCGCTGTGGTACTTATGGTCGTGCTGTCGTGCCATAGATCCCCTTGTCATTGCGTCAGTGGCAATGCTATTCATCGCGTGAATTATCACACTAAAATTATTTATTCACACGTACGTTGAACAGCCCTGTTATCGATTTAGCACGAGGAGCTCAGGTCACCTTGTCACCTACGTCCATCTCACAACACCGATAACCGCTTGGTCTGGCACATACTACACCCAGAACGATCTATTTTGTCCTATGTCCGTGTCCCAAGCACATTTCCAGAATGCGCACCATTTTCAGGTCCACAATGGACGGTTCACAAACATCATCAACGCTCATGATGCCGGTATGTGATTTGACGGTCGTCAAACGGTTTTCTGACAGTGTTGGCCTCCAGTATCGACGATTCTGTGGCCGTGTGTTGCTTCTGGGGCGATCTTCGACTCTGGTGCCCGGTATGCAGCTGGGAAATGCCATCCAGGAACACGAACGAAGGTGATTAGAAGCATCACCGACTGGATTAAGGAGTTAGATGCGAGACATTGTCTGTTATGGCTCTACGGAGCAGCTGGAGCCGGAAAGTCAGCCCTCGCCCACACAATATGCGAACTCCTCAGAGAATTGTATCCAAACACCTATGGAGGGAGCTTTTTCTTCGCGAGCGGCAACACGGATCGAGGAAACGCCCACAAACTCTTTGCTACACTGGCTTTCCAGCTCGCGACTCACTTCCCCCCGATGCGAAACGAAATTAATGCCGCCCTCGCGCATGATCCTAGCCTTCCCACTAAATCGATGGAAGTCCAACTCTTTTCTCTCGTCATCCAGCCTCTCCTACGCTGTCAAGATTCCCTGTCACATATCCCTGTTCTGATCATCGATGGATTGGACGAATGCGCTGAAACCGAAGGATCCACTCAAAGCGATATCGTTACCTTAATATCAAAGTACATGATCCAGTCCAATCCCCGCCTGAGATTCATGATTACAAGCCGTCCCGAGTATTGGATTCGAGACGTGTTTGGGACCCCACAGTTGACCAGCATCACATTACCTCTCTCCCTTCGGGATGACGTTGACGCAGATAAGGATATTCAAGCGTATCTTATCCACGGGTTCGAAAAGATTCGCGTGGCGAACCGAAGGAGCATGGGATCTGTAGTTCCACCGTGGCCGTCTTCCGACATAATCAACCGCCTTGTATATGAAGCATCTGGCCAATATGTCTATGCAGCGACGGTTTTGAAGTTCGTCGGAAAATCATCTCGATTTCATAATCCCCAAGAACAGCTCCGTATCATCACCTCCTCTGGCCCACATCGCGCATCAGCATTCTCTGAACTCGACGCGCTATACGCCAAAATTCTCTCCGCGTACCCGAGATGGCAGACCATGAAGCGTGTACTTGCCGCTCATCTCATGCACAAAAGCATCCCGATTTTTGCCATTCAGACTGCCCTCCGTATCAATCCTGATGAGTTTCTCATTGTGCTTGATGCACTCAGCTCTCTGATTGATATAGAAAAGAAAAAACGACCACAGGACTATGAGGACCGATTACTGGAAGAAATTTTTGGTGATATGCATACGGGGTGTGATACCATATCTTTTTGCCATCGGTCGTTTGGCGAATTTCTGCAAGATCAAACCCGCTCGGGATCATTTTACATCGACCTCTATTCGGATCCGGTCCCAGATGAGATCCTGAATGAATGCTTCAGCATGATCTGTCGCAATCTTGAGCAGAAATACCGGGTCAGGCCATTTGTTTTCCTGTAGGTACTATTTCTCAAACATCCCAAAGCTGTCAAATCGTTGTTTCTGATTATTGTGTAAATTACAGGAATACCACTGTTGCGATGTATATCTGCATAAAGGAGCTGATCCTTCCATCCACCTGTTACTGTAATCTTGCCACACTCCCCAAGGCTCAAGCTTTTCACTGACATGAGCGCGACACTTGGCCGTTTTGATCCCAGTGGAGTGGCGGACATGAAATCCCTGTTTGACTTTATGAACGACGCGGAGTACCTGAAAGGAATTGTTGTGATACCATCCGACCGATACCTCCATGCAAAGATCCACAACACCGAGCAACATGAACTATTGGACGAGCTCGAGGATGCACGGCAGCAATTAAACGAGGCCATCAATCTAGCGTGTAAAAGGGCGTTTTGCGTGTTGCCATTGTGCACTGACTTCGAGGCCACACCTGCACTTGTGTACCTATTGGAATACCATCTTGGTGATTATTGTCTGCCCATTGCAGAATTGTCTGACGTTGCAGGTGTTTCTGACGTGAAGTCCGCCTTGAAGAAGCATGGATGTGTGGCCCTACGCGTCAGATATAGTGAAACCACTTTGCGCTGGACCATACTCCCCAGCTCTTTACCTCGACTTTTTGACAATGGAGAGAAACCAGTTTGGCGCACCGAAGGTGTCTGGAGAGATCTCCGGGTTATGCTTGCTTGTAAAAGACTGAAAGCAGTTTTACACCATTGGTGAGTGCAGCACACACTTATACAACCCTCTAGTAATTTTCTTCAGTCGCCGTCATACACGAGAACAAACCCGAGTCGATGGTTTACTGCAATATTTTGAAACAAGAAAAATTTCAGACATATGTAGCGTTGAATACTTTCAAAGCCCAAGCAATATCTTCTTGCTGTCGGCGGTCACTGATCTGGCGTCATGGTTCCACTGGCATTATCCCCATTTCCTATCAAGTGGCGATACTCATACACTGTTTTGGCCTGATCAGGAGAATACTCTGCATTCAATATTTCGATGGACTTCCAGACAGCTGGTGAGTGACTTGACTTGAGAAAAATAATACAATCATCACTCATCTAGTCGAGCCGCTCAGTCCAACCCACAAACTGTGTTGCTATTACAAGCCCATGCCGAGGCCTTGCGTGAGACGTTAAACACATTCATGAACGACCTTTTCGAATACAACTTCCGCCAACCGCTCATTGAGTGTTGCAACAGGACCACCCTTTGTGCATACCAGGTTGGTCATGGTGGTGGGAAGTCGGTTAAAATCTCTGTGCTGCCGCTGCCCTCAGGCCTCGATGAGCAAATTATGGACAATGGGTATGCCTCGGATGCTCATTACGCCTTGGACTCGGACCCTCGTCACTGGCAACGCTTTCACGACGAGAACTTCGGAAACCTGTCAAATAACGAAGACACCTCCGTCAGCCACCTCATTGTTCCATCACGTTGGCATCCTCACCTTGCGTTCGGACTTCTCAAGCTTCTAGTTTCATTTTGTTATAGCCGTGTCTACCCAAAGTTTCAACGAGGCTGGCCTCACGAAGATAATGATATTAAATCATTTCCCTATCTCATCCAATGCATGCCATACGCACACCCAACTCCAGAGAACCTCGACGCACTCCGTGCAATAGTATACTTGTACCCGCAGATTAACGGTCGTTGGACACCGCCGGAAGGTCTTTGGCCCTTGATCGTGGAATTTCTACATGTGAGTACGAACTTCGCCGCGGAAACTCTGGGCTCACAATTTTGGATTACAGAAATATGACCGTTCAATTTTATCCGCAGAAGAGCTGGACCTTTTTGTGAAGTGGCTGAACAGTGAAGACCATGCGGATATCAATACATACGTAAACCAGTAGTGTTGGTGCCTCGATGCGAGCAGCGACGATGGATCCAACAATATTACCTTCCGCAAGTTTGTCTTCAGTTCGTCTTTCATTTAGCGTTTATAAATAATGGGGACCGTATACGAATAGAAGGGGATTATCTGAACGAATATCTGGTGGAAATGGCAATCTAAGAGATCACTCTAGAGGCAAAAATCAAGAAGCGACGCACCATCTTTCATAGAAACATAGATCAGCGAGTTGTTAGGCGCCGGACCCCATTGCCTATTTGGAATGTCCTGGATCAGCCGGTCCTCCCATCGGTTCAGAATAGCATTCGCGCGATCGTGAAGCTCAGTTTTCTTCTCCAACAGAAGCCCCTCTTGTGTTCTCGTGACGAACTGTTTGAGAATGAGGTGGATACCACTTGACTGGATCATGAAAACATCAACGTCAATGGAGTGAACGATAATGGAAGTTGTAACACGAACATAGATATGATGGACATGAATCCGACTAGACATCAGGGACGAAAAAGTCTTGTTGATCGCCTTGCGGTGCTCTTTGATTGACGCTTTACTGCGCAGGGCAGTTTCGAGGATCAAGGTCTGGTAAAGAAGTGCCTTGGGAGCTTCCGACATGTCTTTGAGGGAACCTTCGAGCAGTTTAAGCTCTCTGAGTCGTGTGGAATTGTGCCGGAATTGGAGGACAAGTATAACTGGTCTGGTTTCCTGAAGTCCTCTGGTGGATGTTGAAAGAGCTTCACAACGGGATGAGGCGACCTGTGCGATGATATCTTCGTACCCCTGGATTGAATAGACACGCAAGAGCAGCTTGCGAAGCTTCGGGACGAACGGTGCCACATCTATGGTTGGGTCAAAGATAAACCTCTGGAGATTTGATTTGTGGGGTAAATTTAAACTATGCCTTCTTCACTCCGACACCGTTGATAACCCTTCTTCTTCTTCTCCTACCTGAACTCGAGGAGCTCCAAGTTTAACATCAAGCGCTGAAGAACGCAGGGCGAGGGACCACGTCGGATCATAACACTGATGTCTTCGGTGATGTCAAACAATACCTTTTCTACGCGTAGCTCTTTCAGCTTGGGCACTTGAATCCTGATGAAGAAGTTCAGACACGCCGCATCGGACACAAACGAGACGTGTAGCGTCTCCAAATTCGCGCATATAAATCCAGTTGGGATGATAAGGCTTCTTGGCCAGTATATGCGGAGCGTCGAAGAAGAAGCCAGCAGGCCGATTTTACGTTGTTTCGCATTGATAATACAGTTCCTTTCTTCGAAACTCTCCAATTGACTCCACGGAAGTGAAAGCCTCTGCGCAGCATCTATGACGACGTGGCGAAGTAGGGGAGCATCCTGAAAAACGTCAAAAGGCTCTTCACCTGGCACCTTCAGCGTCAGCGCGTGCAGAGCGTTAAGGTGTCCTTTAATTCTGTCTATTAAGGGAATAACAGAGGTTGGCAGAGATATCCAGGCTTGATGCCACCGATCTGAGCAGTCGAGGATCTTTTGAAAAGCAGGGTGCCCAGCATGAGAGAGTTCAGAAACATCGAGAAGGACGAGGATTTTGGAATTCCTGGCGCGCTGGAGCCTCAAGTCGAGTATTGAAACCTGAGCGGGTATTGAAGGAAAGCCGTTCGCTGATCCTGGGGTACTTAGGTTGAGTGCGATTGTCGTCCATAGAGATGGTGTTGACATGGCTACTTCTCTCCAAGAATGGCATACCTGAGAAAGGTGGGGCGGGGTATAAAAATGAGGGCGGACAATCACAGCTTCAAATATGAGCCCGAGTATCTCTGGAGGCAGCCGTCTAAGCGGCGAGAGCAAAGCAATATGGGCTCGCTTGAGCTCGTCTGCTAGGGTTATCACGTCCTTGGAGGGCTCGGATCCGTCTGGGCGATCCACGGTTTCCGCAAGTCGGATGGTCTCTTGAATGAGCGCGATTTCAATCTCAGTGGGCGCTTGATTGGACTGGAAAAGATGGGCAACCGGGGAAGCCTGCTGCACCCCGAATGCAACCGCAATGGGATCCACGACATTTCGGGGCGAGAAGAACTTTGAGATGGACAAAGATAATCCTTGAATGATTCCTTTTGGAGACGAGGGCACCTGAAAAGCTGCCGGTTATCGAGTGAGATACACCTTTGTGAGCGGTAGGTACCTTGTCCAAGTCAGGTTCTTCACGCAGCAAGTTGGATAGCAGTTCGTGGTGGGACGCCATGATCGATTCCAAGAGTTGGGCGTACTTCGAGAATCGAGCCTCGAGGACCTGAAAACGAGAGAACCGGTCAACTACTGACTTTGCATAAAGGTAATATCGTCACACCTTTCTGTAGCAGACCTCCCTCCTGGGCAAGCACTGTTGTTTCTACTAGTATGAGGTATGTTTCCAAATGAAATGAACACTTTGATGATCCGATTCCGATCGGACTTCCTACACGAAAACTTCCGGATACGATTGGTTGGAAATATTTCAACGGCTGCCTTGTGGCTGACCAAAATTCGAATTTGTTCTTTATGACCATGACTATCATCGCACCAATTGAACCCGCCGGATACTCGTCATACACTTGTAAGCTGCCGTTCGACCTAGAACGCGGTATCTGCGAAATAGCAGTCTCCAATTTCCCGCAATGTCTTCCCAACGTTGTTCTCGTGTGTCATCGATTCAGGATATGGTGAGTTTCCTATTCTTATCTGAACTTTTGAGTTGATTAGATGAACCGTTCACCAGGTTTGAACCAGAGCTCTACCGAATTATAAGATATGTCGAAGGAAAGGAGCTTCCGTTTTACCTGCCCGACTCGTCAGGCAACAAGGTCCTGGATATGCCTCGAATCAGAGCATTCGGACAGCATGTACAGCACGTTCTTCTTTTCTGGGATGGGACTCCAGAACGGATTTACGACATTTTGAAATGTTGTCCCAACATCTTCGACCTCGCACTGCGGTCCGCTCGTAGCCCCGGTTCGTGCGCACACCTTGTCCCCTTCTTGGAAAAGCTGCCTCTTCGTAACCTTCATTTTGATCCCACTGCTTTCTTCCCGGATCTAAACTCGTCCCTGGTGGACGCCAGTAACCTACCTCAAAGGCACACGATCTTTCGCCATCTCACACACCTCAAGATGGGCGTCAACGGCACGTCTTGGTGGACGCACTGGAAACGACTTGTCCATCTCCCAAAGCTCACACATCTAGCTCTAACGGGTATAGATAAAGAGGAGGCCGTTGAACATGCGTTAGAGGAATGGAGGCACCTCGAGTTATTGGTCCTGACGATCGTTGAATTTGGGAGGCCCGGTGATCCCATCATGGAGTTTGTGCAAAGTTTGGACAAAGACCGCGTCGTCATCATTCATTTACCTTTCCCTCGAGTCTTACAAACTTTGGACGAGTGGGAAATAGGTGCCCGTGGGGGGGACGGCTGGTGGACAACAGCTCAGAGGCAAAAAGAAGCGGCGATGGAGGATCGTCGACGCAGTAGAACCCTTGGTCATTCTGGCGAGGCTGACAATATCGAACCTGATGTGATCTGTCTCATACATTTGTTACAGTTTTGATCTCTTCCTCCAAAAGTCTGTATCTTTATCGTTGTTAGTCTTCGATTGGAGTGGGTTGGATAAAATTTAATTGAACGCACACACCGCTGCCACTGATCGTAGGGAAGAGACACGTGCAATTGACAACTCCACGTTAGCGTCTAGAGGTCTTATTCGTCCATGTACATATCGTCGTCGTCGTCATCTTCCATCACCACCATGGATACGTCGTCTGAATGTCGAGGGACCTCTTTTGCCTTCCCCTTCCCTCGCGCAGACCGCGACCGAGTGGAAATGCGCTCCGGAGATCCATCCTCTTCAGCAGTCTCCTTTCCCTTTCCCTTCGCGTTCTTCTTGGAAGCTTTTCCAGTCGACTTCCGAGTCCTAGGCGCACGTGGGGGTGGTCCGCACTTCCCAGTCATACGATCGATCTGTACGGTACGTTCTTCTTGCGTGGGAGGCGGAGGTGCGAAGTTGACTGTTGTTATTTCGTTGTGTACGTTTGAAGGTCCTTCACCGGTTGAAGTGTCCATGGCCATTGAAGTCGAAGGATTGACCTTGGGTTTGGGAATGAGCGTCACTTCTTGAAATGCGATGCGTTGTTCTGTGTTTCCGACGTGGACAACGGATCGGGTGGTCCAATCGTGGCTATCTGACAATGGATATATTTTATGAATGATGGAAAGTTTCAAGCGAGAACGCGGCACACCTTTGTCGTCCGTGAAAATCATCTCGGTTCCCAGCAACAGGTCATGCCGTCCTTTGAAGATCGTTCCCTGTAGTTGCATATAGGGCGTCGGAGTGTCAAGGCCCTGTGATATGTTAGGTTTTGGCGAGAAATATTCCGTGTGGACGCACAATCAACTTGTAGGACGTCGAACTTGGAACGAGAGTCGGTTCGACGTTGCCCATGTCCAGGGTTACGTAGAAGACCTCTTCTTCATCTTCGTACTCTTCATCAGGTCCGAAGGATTCAACTTGTCGATAGCCAGGGCATAGCGAGCTGGGAGGGTCCATTTGGCTAAGAAATGTTCATGTTCGAGTTCAAGTTAGCGAAACCTTGAAAATGGAATCATACCGATCCGGTTGTTTGCGCATGATTGGCAGCATCCTCCGACCGCAGTGCCGATCTGCTAGACTCGCTACCAGGTCCGTTCTGAGGTGATCTACGCAGGTGGATTCTCTTTGTTTGGGTTTTGTTGTGGCGTTGTTGTGGCGGACAAATATCGGCCGGAATGTGAAATAGCGATCACCTCAGAAGGACTGGGCGAAACGGAGCCAGTTTTGTCGAGTGACAGGATTGTGACTTGGACTTAGCGAAATTTCGCGCTTCTCACACCGTCGCCTTTAGTGTTCTCCACCTTCATCGCATAACACTTTCAAAAACCACATGTTTTCACACATATACCATCTGAATGTACTCGGAAAATCAGCCACAATCATATATTTCCCAAAACACGCAAAAAAAAACTACTTTCTAAGTGCTAGGAGGGGGAGGAGGCTTTGGATATGCTGAGGGCTGATGACTAGTCGGTGTGTAGGAACTGGAGGGGGTACTACGAGGGTAGTAGTAAGTGTATGGATATGGAATAGGTGTGTAGGGAAATTGTGGATGGGTAGGGAATTGTGAACCAGAAGAGCTTGAAGGAGTGGCAAGTGCAGCATAAGGGTTGCTTGAGAGCGGTGTTTGGGGCATCGTAATCTGGCTCTGATAACGATAAGTGAATGGATGGATTGTTGACGGCCTCGAAGGTGTTGAGTGGGGCAATGCAATTGGGCGGACCGGAGTCGGACACGGATTGACAGCTGTGGGAGTCTGCACAATCTCCGAGGATGTCAACAATGTCCTTTCACTGTCAGGCCGTCGTCGTTTAGTCCGTTCTTCTTCCCCTCCATCTTCTCCCTTTTGCTCGCCATTCCCTCGTTTCTCGCCTCTTGGTGCCCGTGGTTTTGTGGGTCTCGGTTTCTTTGGCGCAATTTCGAGGCTTTGGAGGAAGGTGAGTAATTCATTCCCATACTTCCCAAACCACAGCCAACCACCTATTGTCTTTTTCAACATGTCCAGGTCTTTGATAGGCCCAAATGACGAGACCGCCTCCACCAGCTCGTTAGAAAGGACCACTGAGGGCCCTAGCAGTGAGTCTCCAAAATCCCTACTCCATATGCTTTTTCTCCAACCCACAACTGATTCCTTCAGTGCGTTATCCACCGCCCCAGGAGTATTTCGGGTCCGTCTTTTCGAAGTTGGTGGCGGGGCAGCAGGTCGTGTCTTGTCCAGAAGCTCAGGATTGCAGAGGTCACAACAGGGAACTGTGGGGTCTGTGAAATTCGGTAAGAACACCCAGTGCACGTTTGGTCGTATCTCACCTGGCTTTTCATTTTCGTAGACTTTTGTCAGAATGGTCCGTCGACAGACGAGCGTCTGAACAAAGCAATACAGTCCTTCGTCAAGGGCGCCGATGTCCAATGGTGGCTCCGTCTTGACGCTTACAATGTCTGTTTTCCCGTCGTACGCACCACGAAGAACACCATGTTGGATGGCATATGTTTTATCTTTTGCTTTGGGATACTCGGTGGCCTCTCGTACGTGTGTTTTCTTCTTTGTCGTATTTTTGGCCTGATTTGCAGCTTCAAATAGATCCAAGTCGTACGCCGATTTCTCAGCAAGAAGAACAGCAAGTCCTGTTCGACCGTATCCACGCGCTGCGCGCCCCGCTCTCTGGACAAATGACGACAATGTTGCAGGGAGCTTCCATTGGACGACCAAATCGATGTCTGGTATGTTACACCCCTGTTGTATGCGTCGTTAGTACTAAAAATCATAACTCATACACAGACCGTACCATTCCCGCAGCATCCGTACAGATTAGTACTCGGATCTTCCCCGCTCGGAAAAGCTCCATGGCATTGCGGCGATACTTCTTCGAGAATGCAGAACTGTAAGTCCTTATTACTCCAGCCTCACGAAAGCCTTCCGGTGACACAGAATATAGATGTTCCATGATTTCGCTGCCCGTGGTGATATTATCCGCATATATAAAGGTCTTTGCAATATCTTCGGGTCTGTTGGTGTTGGACGGTACCACAAAATCAAGGTCGCTGAAGGTATTGAGGGGGTTTTGGATTGCACGAACGACAATGGACACATTGGGGCGGTCATTCCCTATGTTAAGGTATGTGTAGTCATCTAGATTATATTGCAGCTTCTTGAGAACATCGTTGCGCACCCTTGGTGGAAGTGTTGCTGACATGGCAACCATAGGTGTACCCTTTGGCAAAAGTGCACGAAGAATTCCTAGGCTGCCATATTTCTTCCGGAAGTCCGTTCCCCAGTGCGACACGACATGAGCTTCATCAACA
>JAHXRV010011029.1:0-10325 GCA_019904355.1 Psilocybe tampanensis | reverse complement strand
AACTTGATGGGCTGGTCCGTTTTCTGCGTCGGGGTGTGGAAAGCCTTGCGGGTGGTACAAGCGAAGCCGCTCCTGCTTTTGGAGTTTTGGCTTTTTCATTGGAAGATTGGGATATTTGATCCGGTGTTACCAATTCGCCGTAGGACACGATCGCTGTGAGTGTAGATGCTTTTGTTTTAGACTGTGATGCACTTACCCACGCACATCCATCCACAGAAGTAACAGATAACATAGCCTTGTCCTGGCCGGACAGTGACGCCGTTATTGACTCGATGAGATTGACGGTTGGACAGCCTTTCAGAAACAAACTCCTTTGCTTATGGTCGTCATAATGTAAAAAAAAATGTTTCTCTCCTTGTGTATATGCCACATTTGAGGCTTGTAAATGGTGGGCATGGCAGGATCGCGTCTTCACGAGAAAGAGTCAAGTCGACGACATGTTTTTGACGCCGCATGATTCCAAAAATAGACAAGCACGATACACGTGATGTCCTTAGATACTGAAAGTGAGAACTGCCACTTTGAAAAGGGCCATGATCACTGTCCATTTGAGTCTAACGACCCTTGCTCCATAACCACTCTCTGCTTTACTTTCCCAACATCTCTAGGGTGATGTCTGCTGGCCAGTACCCTTATATTGAGCAAGATCCTCTCGAGCCTCCAAGCGGAAATGAGCTTCCAACATATGATGATCTTGCCCAACAGAATGGTCCAAATTCGAGGTATATATTGACTATTTAAAGATCATCCACACCACGCCGACATGTGTAATTATTGTTGACCATAGGTTTGGACGGTGGAGAGGTTGGATAGAGAAGAGGTATGTCAATCTAATCGACCAATAGTCTGAACATACCGACGAGCGTTGTCCTCATCACATCTAGAGCTGCAGAACGCTATGCAGACATCAGCCCAGCAGAGCGTTTGCGACGACGAGAGCGCGGTTGGGGAGATACAGTTCAATATGATGAAGATGAAGATAATGAGGTCCGTTTCCTACTAAAACAACTTTGAATAACATGCGCTAATATTTCGGTGAAGATCGATCCTGATTTCTTCCAGTCGATGCCCGACCGACAGCGGGAAATGAACCAAAGAGGGCACGACGTTCCTTTGCATGTCCAGACAGCGGCTCTTTCTGTGCAAGACTCTCCTCCAATATCTACTATCTCCAGGGATGACACATCTACAATTGTGCCGCTCCCTTTTGTCAGCCAAACCATTGAGCCTACCCATCTGAAGATCAATCATTTCGGTTCTCGCTTTCTTCCCCACACGACGTCACAAATTCGTTGTGTATTACCTCTATTAGCAGACAGGATATTACTCATTGGACACGATGAGGGGTTGTCCGTTATGGATATGTTTCCGCGTGATTGGAGTGAATCCGGTGATGCGGCTACGAAAGGCCCTGATGAAGCACAGTGTCGATTAGTGTGGCGTGGAGAAAGGTGAGAACAAAAGAGTACCATTCTTTTCCAAGGATCTAACATTACCTTAGCGTTTTCCAGATGACCATTTTGGAATCAGAAGATCATGGTGGTGGAACGCCTCAAGGAGTTGTTCTGGCTATTGTTGGCCCCTCCCAAGACCCATGTACATTGTCTAAAGACACTGAACTGCAAAGAACAGCTCGGATGTATAATTTGGGGAGCTTAATCAGCCTCGCTAGATGGACTATCGCGCAAAAGGTACAAATTTGAACAGTTTTATGAATCCCAATGAATAGCTCACCGGATATATTTAATTAGGGGGCAAAACCCTTGGATTTACACTATCATGGGACACCTCAAACTAATACACCCTCCAACAAACACAAGGCGCAAGGCAGTATTGCGCGTGGTTTGAAACTTTCTTCTAGCAGCCCGACATTTGAACCGTCTTCTTCGTATCAAGCATTCTTATCTCCAACCGGGACGACAGGCCCCAGCTTTTCCAGACCATCATCAGTCATTTCAGCAAGAACCGGCACCGATGATTCAGGGTGGGACGTTGTGGACGACCTTCCCCTTCGTTGGGCAACAGATTTTGTCCCACTTGCTTCTCCTGGCTCTAGGCTCATTGGAGCATCCGTAACAGCTTTCACAACATGGAGCGATGAGAGTAGAAAAGGGAAAGGAGCGGGTGGCCAATTACTTGCAATTGCCACCAAGAACAACATCATCTTATACGAAACGCCAAAGGGAGAGAGGGCGTACCGATTTGTTAAGGTAGGCCACCCACCAGTGTTTATTGGTGGATATGTCTAATATTATCCGGAACAGGAATTTTATACCCCAATGCAACCTCGCAGCATAACATTTATACAGCAATCTGTCGCCGATGCAAGGGGTCCCCTCGAGGAGAAAAGTCCAGGGCGTTTTCATTCCCACAAAAGATCTGACAGTGCCAGCACTCTGAGAGGCGTAACAAACGGTGCATCGTCTCCTGTTCCACTTACCTATGGCACCCATCTCAGTATTTTTGTTGTCTTTGACAAAAAGGCTGGATGGATTCGCCTTGCAGATTCAGCTGTGGGTGAAGTTGAGCTTGGTGACGATGGAGGCCCACAACCTCCCAACCTCCTTTATTCGCGAGACACATACACATCAACCATGAGCGCTTCGACGATAAAGCAACGAGCAAGGCTCTCTTTCGACATTCGCGAGTCGGCCGCGAAATGGATTCCTCCGATACGGTGCGATTTGCCCGTGGCTGGACAAGAATTCATGCAGCCCGTGCATATCCTCACACGCGGAAAACGGACACACGTACTCCCTTGTCCGTTACCTACGCGTACTAATTCTGCTCCACCTTTACACGCCGTTTACTGGAAGTTTCCTCCCAAACATGTCTCTGCTCGACTACTTCCGTCGGGACTGGATCCGATAAATGAGCCTCCTTCTCTCCAATTGATCGCTTTTGGGGAGAATGGTTTGGAGGTGCAAGAGGTCGGGATATCATTCATGAACTCTAAAGGAAAAGCACGCGCATACCCCGAAGAAACGTTATGGGCGGAAGAAGACCTGGGCGGTGAAGCTGGATTTTTGGCTTTGGGGGGGAATTGGGATCGGCTCCCTCAGATCTATGGTGCCCAGGCGTTTGCGAATCGTGCCTCTGTATATTCTCTGGACAGCACGGATTCTGTGGATATTTTATCACGGATGAAACGAGAGGAAGGCGTGTATGGTTGGTGTCGTAAAGGTCTGGAGGATTGGAGGGTCTTTTGGGTCGGAGGGAGGAGAGATTCCCCGAATCTCGAGGAAGATTTCAATGATGGTGCGACGGGTCTTCGTTATATGAACTCAACGGCGAGCAGCATGTATATGTGAATGTATGAACAAACTTTGGACTATCTTTCTGTAAAACATCTGTATACCATTTTCGTACAAAATCTGGACCATAAGTCCAGTGGTTATTATGACCAATTACATACTATCCATGTCTAAACTCCTGCCTGACATAAACACCTCAACATTGTCGCGAAAGAGAAAATAGAGATATATGCATAATGGACCCAAGGTAGTAATAAGTGATAATAATATACATAAAATCGTGGGTGGAAATATCAACAAAAAAGTGGTAATCCTCAAAGCAAATTGGTTAGGTAAACAATATGTGGACGGACAGGAGAGATGGAGTGGGTATGCTACCATGGGAGATATGATGAATCAAGAAGAAAAAAAAGACGAATATAAGGGAAGTCCATGGAAAGTCGATGCAAGATGTAGTAAAACAAGAATAGAAAGTCAGTCATAATCATAAATATACGATGAATGTCAAATGGTGTCTATCTCGTCGGAGGCCGTGATGATGCCCTTGGATAAGTCGCACTTGTATTGGCATCACTACTGCCTTCCTGGTTCAGACGTCCCATGGAACCAGGTGGTTTGCGGATAACAACAAAAGATCTCTTCGGCTGGGGATTAATGGCGGTGTTGAGTCCTCCGAGTTCTTCGTCCACAGGTTGACTATTACTATTAAAGTCTGACGGAGAGCCTTCTGCCATACTATGAGGCCGCGTTCTGCGAAGGCGATACCAAGGTGTCTTTTTCTTTTGGTTTTGTTCGTCTTCAGAATCGTCATCTTCGTCCGTTTTGTTGCTGCCGAGAGTAAATTTGGAGGCAGCGAGGGCCTCTGGAGGACGAAGGAATGTGTTCTCGGATACGTGTGTCTGTCTTGGACCAGCTGATAGTTGTCCCTGTTGGAAGACTCTCGAGATCGATGATGCCGACGCAGGTACACTGGGTAAGTAATCTTCGACGATGGCGGTCTGGGATTTAGTACGTATATGCGCAGGTTGCATGGCACCCGAAGGCAATCCATTGACACCAACAGCAATTTCATTCGGGACAGCAGAAATTGGGATGTTACTATCGCTGCCAGAGACGTGCTCGTAGAATAAGGGTGAACCAGAGATAGCTGGTGTGCTTTGGTTTGCGAGCGTCTGTACTTGACTTTGTTGTCCAATAGATGGGAAGGTGTGGGTTGAACCAGATGCAATTGCATATGGTGTATCAATATGGGCTCTTCCACCACCGACACGAGAAAACCCGCTAACAGGAGCATTGGTCCCTGAGGAGGACGTCGAGGCTTTCTGCTGCTGCTGCTGCTGGGGCGGCTTTCCAACCTGGCCGACAGGCGTATATCCCACCGCGGGCCGAGGGAAAGGCTGCCAAGCGCCCATGATATACCCTTCATCCTCACTGTCCATATCTTCTTGGTACGGTTTGTTCGCCTGCTCTGGTTTCAGCACAGACGGCGGCTGAGAATTGGTTGATCCTTTGCGCGAATCCGCATTTAAGAATCGAGGTGGTGTAGGGGGACCATCGATGGGGTGTATACCACCAACAGGCGGCATATAGGACGAAAGGTCGGAATCTCTTGTTTGAATTTGGGATGAGGTGACCATATTACTCCGGCGTCTGTTTGATGGATGACGGCGGCGGCTTTTCTTCCTCCTCGGACGACAGCACCCCAAGAGACCACAGGCTCCCAAAAGACCAGTATCAACAACATGTCGGCTGCGATCAAAGCCAACGGAACCTGCTATGCGAACAACGCCTTCGACGAGTTTGACGAGAAGCATGAGAACAAGGGCGAGGTAAACAAGGGCGAGGATGATGAGTATACCATAGGCGACCCAGCCACCTGGACCAGGACCAATCGAAATCTAACAGCAGAATGAATTTCACTGGCGAATGATCGACGGAAAAGAACATACCGCCTGGGTTAGAATGACCAACAAAACTGCGATAACAATTCTGGCGACACAGAATAGGAAACTGATCAATCCCATGCTGGCCCCACTACCCCAAGGAAGCCAAATACTGGTCACCAACGCAGATATTACCTCGACCACTAAGATTATGATCGCTTGTGCTGTGCCACTCTTTTGCCCAGCTCCTATCGTCACTCCAAAGGCAATGTTTGTCGCAAAAAACAAACTCGCGAATAGTTGTGAACCATGTCGGTAGTGGTTATACAAAGGGCCGAGTGAAAGCAGGGTTTTCGTCTCTTCATAAAGTTTGTTGGTGGTGGTGAAAGTTACGCGAATAACTAAATGGGCGGGTATAAGGATAGAGAACATGATAAAAGATAGCGCAGCGAGCACAATTGATGAAGTTCCAACCAAATTCCGCGACAATGTCATCTGGTAGCAGGAGAACACAGTGACTGGTAAATGGAATAGGACAAGAATGCGGACCAAGTTTCCATGCAATACACTTCCATGGAAAGCTCCAATGTCTGAGCGTAATCGCCACCATGCTCTATGTGGATTGATGCCTCTGTCAGAGGAAACACCAGAAGCCAATGGTAGAGAAAATCTTGCGTTCGGGAATTTGCCACCAGTGGAGGTTGCAGGACCCGAGCCTGTAAGCGACTTGTTTTCATCCATGGCCGAAGGAAGCTGATTATCGCCTTGTTCTTTGGTTCCGTAGACGGGGCTTCGAGCTCTCCCCAAACGACTCATAGCAGCATTTGGCCCCTGACTGCCTGTAGAACCCCCAACAAGGCCTACTGTATAGTCGATAGCCCAGATGATAAGTGATATAACGGTAACGCCTGCGATGATCCCCAGGAAAAGGATTAAACAGGTTGGGAACAGATCTTGTGGGCGAATGCCAAGAGTATACGCAAATGAGGAGATCCCATGAGTCGCGTCAGGTGGTAACGAGTAAATTACGTTCGGGACCGACGTGTTGATGAATATAGGGGAAGAGGGGTCCGAGAGCTGTTCGGAAAATTGACCCGGAGGGGAGAACACTGTCGAATTTAGTGGATTCCAGTGGTGTGATAGGGCTGAATCGGTTAAAGAGATGTCTGCCATTAAAGAAACAGAAAGGCATAAATTTAGGAATGCATTTAAGGGTGGGGAATCACTTGCTGTAAGAAAGTGTCGACCATGCGGTTTGGGTTAACAAGGGATCTATGCAGAGTACCCCATTAACAAAAATAGATCGCGGCTGGGAGGATACGTACAAACAAATTGGGGCCACTCAACTGCCACCATGGCAAGGATGGCACACCACTGAGTGTGGAAAACAACGTCTCGCATTGAGGGTGTACCTAAAGAGGGATCAGCAAAATACATTTATCCCAGGGTGCCAAAGACTCACAAAAACGCATTAGTGCAGGACTAGTAGCCAAACGCTCTCCACTAACAGCGCTGGCCAAAATATAACCGGCACTCCGTGCACGAGACCAAATTCCACGCCCCGGACGAGAGATTCCACGATTCCAAGCCGAGGCAATCCTGGCTACTCCGACGACCAACCAATAAGTTATTGAGAGGGCGATGGTTGACCAGAATATAATTTTGGCACTTCCGTAGGGCGAGTTGGGTTGTGGATTAAGAGGCGTTGTGAACATATCAAGGCACACCAATTCCTTCCCAAAAGGGTCCACTGCACGTAAACGGGTGATAAGGGTTGTAAGCTCTCGATGCTTGCCCCACGGGATGGTAGATGAAAAAGCGAATGGGCCCGTTACGATTGGACAAAAGGTGTCGTCGAGGGAATTTGGCTGCGGTAGCGGGCTCGGTGGTCGCATATTCTGGCATAGATACGAGCTATTCGACCACGCGCTTAGAGTAAGCACAGATGATGTGGTGAATAGGGTGGCTGGAGATAGGATTAGAAAAGTTGATAGAAAGCCAAATAGTCTATTCACCCAAGCTTGTGCTCAAATTTGTGGATCCCACAATATCCTGGGGACTATTACCAATGACGGTGAGGTTGAGATATTTGCCAAACTCCTCGTTCTGGAGGACCTGACCATAAACTGTGTTGACATTGAACTTTTGATTCAAGCTTTGGGGTTCATCGAAGCAGTCCTGGAAGGGAATCGAGGCCGGATCAGCCTCTGCGAAGGGAAGGAGAAGGAGAATAAGAGAGAGTAATGCGGGCGGCAGATGCACCCTCATCGCTGCCAACGACGACAACGACAACAACGACGACAGGTGTTGCCGGTGAGTGCAGAAGAAACGAAAGTTTAAAGGGCAAGCAACTCCGAAAAGCAGCCCTTGTGATTACGTCATACACATCGGCGTGTTGTCCGTGACCTTGCCACAGCCACTGCATGTTCCTTCGCCGTGTCCGTCTCCGCTCCTCCACAAATCGCGCTTTCCATGACTTTAGACCATATATCGAGGACTCTCGGTGGTCAGGATTGCAGGTCATCATTGGAATAGAGACCCATGCCCAAATCAAGTCGCGTCAAAAGCTTTTCTCAGGTATCTCTTTTACTTGTTCCAATCTCATCCCCAGCTTAATTTTCTTCCAGAGTCATTGACTTCAGGACCTCGAGACTCTCCTAATACAAATGTATCACTTTTTGATGCCGCATTTCCTGGAACGCTGCCCGTTGGTGTTATCTTCCTCATAATGAATCCAGAATTGGTCTGAATTATACAACAGAGGGTCAACTCGAAAGCTGTGGACCTAGCAATTCGCACCGCTCTGGCGTTCCAGAGTCGAATATCGACGCGTTCTTTGTTTGACCGAAAACACTATTTCTACTCGGATCAACCTCTGGGCTATCAGATCACTCAACAATATTGTAGGTTGTGTCAGTAATTCTTTTCAGCTTTTTTTTACTAATTACACTATCTTAATTAGCACCTATCGCCACCGGTGGTCAATTAGAGGTTACTATGCCCAATACAGAACCATTCACTGTTAGGATAAAACAGATTCAAATGGAACAAGTGTGTTGGAGTGTGGTTGTTCACCGTGACCCACACATGCTAATTTTGTGCAGGACACGGCAAAAACTACAATACAAATACGCTCGTCAAAGGCTCATATCGATCTTAACAGAGCTGGTACGGGCCTGCTAGAAATCGTTTCTGAGCCTGATATCCGGTATTTTTTTTAATGTTTTATCTCTTCATATTGTTGATGTCAAACAGCTCACCAGAAGAAGCCGGTGCTTATGTTAAGGCTCTCCGATCGGTTCTACGCGCTGTGGGTGCAAGCGATGGAAATATGGAACAGGTATGACCCAAATTTCGTTCTGGTTGTCCTTTATCAAATTTGTTGTCCCCAAGGGCTCACTTCGGTTCGATGTCAATGTTTCCGTGAATCGGAAAGGGGATCCTCCTGGTACCCGTTGTGAGATCAAGAATCTTAATAGCGTCAGGTTTATCATGGCAGCTATCCGTGAGTCATAGAGCTCTTGTGAACCTTTTCTCTTTCAACCGAAACATTTCTTTTTAAAGTCCATGAAATCGAACGACAGTCAGCCTTTATTAACGCCAACCCATCCGAACAAGTGCCACAGGAGACGCGTGGTTTCAACGAAGATACATTTACAACCTTTCGACTCCGTTCCAAAGAAGATGCACCGGACTACAGGTATATGCCAGATCCTAATTTAGGTGTCCTGGTTATCAGCGAAGTACTTAAGTCCTTTGTGTCTGTTTGTTTTCCTTCTGATCTGCAATAAAATTTAGTCCCGGATTAACGACATTAAGGAGAAACTTCCCGCACTGCCTTGGGAAATTCGTGCTAGGTTGGAGGAACGGCACCCCCGCCTTAAAAAACATGGTCAAATCATGGAGACGCTCTTCACGGTAGATGAGGGCCGAGAAATTGGATTTGACGGTGAAGGTAACGGAGGAGCTGTGGAATACTTCGAACGACTATGTGAAACCCCCCGCAAAGTTGGACATAACGAGGTTCAACGAGACCCGGTCACTATCCTAAACTGGTATCATTAACACCTCTTTCGAATTTGGAACAAACACTAATTCTCTCATCTTCTAGGCTGACATATGAACTACTCGGGCAATTATCGGCACGAAAGAAAACGTTCAGTGATAACACGATAACCTCTGATCAATTTGGAGAGCTAATCGACCTGGTACAAGATGGTACCATTACTGGTAAGCCCACCCATATCACCTCTCCCGCCCTTCCATTTCTCATACGTCCAAAATTCACAAAACCTTTCAGGTACATCAGGAAAAAGGCTTTTACGCCACATGCTGGACAATCCGTCCTCTCGCCTTGTGAAAGAAATCGCCACAGAACTCGACCTACTGGCTATGAATAAATCCTCTAATTTCCCATCATCCGCAGCCTCAACTAGCTCCTCGCAGCCTTCCGAACTGGAAACTCTTTGTTTGGCGGCCATAGCCGATTTGCCGAGCGAGGTGAAAGCTCTCCGTGCTGGGAACACCAAGGTTATCAACAAGATCGTTGGGTATGTCATGAAGAAGAGCAAAGGCCGCGCAGATGCGACCGAGACTCGGAGTTTGGTGCAAAAGCTAGTACTTGGAGACAACCAATAATAATAATATATGTGCCGGACGAATTGGATTCTGATTGCTTTCGTCGGCAGGCCTGTTTTGTCTATGGTGCGCTATTTTATTGCAATTTTTTTTTCTATATCTTAGATACCAGCTGGACTTACGAAGTGACTTCCGTGCTTTAGTTCCGGTACTTTATCCCCCAGCTATTGTAATAACTCGTATGGAGAATCAACGGGACAACCCTTCTTTGCCTACGGATATTGTGAAACCAGGGATCCCCTTTGCCTTTCCCAAGCTGGTTAAACAAAGCTAAAAGACCTACGATAACTCTTTCCTGCGCATTCCTTCCCCCGATGGACTCGAACGGCTGAAGCCACTTTTCACACCTCTTGACTCCGCCGCACGACCCCACAAAGAAATGACAATACCCAGAAGAATTTCTTCACCTTCGAAAGTTTGCCCCTCTGGAACGCTTTCCGTTTCAATGCGTGGCGTTGGCGTTTAGACTGAACTTAGTCTGCTAATTGCGAGACCAGTTCAAGGACCAGTTTCCCATGGTAAGGTTTGTACATAATGACATTCCAGTGTC
>JAHXRV010011007.1:0-11079 GCA_019904355.1 Psilocybe tampanensis | reverse complement strand
TATCGCCTTCACGCTGCCTACAAGTGATGACACTGAGGCACGAGAACTTCAGGCGGGGTGTGCCGTCAGCCTCAGGCTTGGACACATTTGAGGATTATCGTTCGCGAGAGTGTTGTGGAGCAGTGAGGGCAGAGGGAGTGTATATAGGAGAGCCGACGACTGAGCCATCTGTACTGTTGGAATGAACAAAGGTTTGGTTATCTCACAACGAAGGCATGGTGGCTGTTTGTCTGTTTCAGCCTAGACAAACAAGGGTGACACGGCCCGGTCACATTGATGCCTTGTTGAGTCCTTGCTCTCTCCTTGCCTTCGTTCCTTTTCTGCCATATATTGTCTTCGGAGGATATACTATCTCCTCTTTCAAACAAACGCACGCTCTCTGTACAACCCTCTGAGGAACACCGATCCAGAAATTGGGCCAGCTTCTCCTGTGCACAGGGAGATAACATGGCGGAGAGGACTCAACACGGGGGTCAGGCTGTTGATAGGTTGGAAAGCGAGGACTTTGATGGATGTTTGTGAGGATATCAATCGTGCGTTTTTCTCTCTCTTTTTGCACCCTTTTTTCCTGTGTTCTTAGCCCTCGGAATTTCTCGTTTCACCCACCAAAGTGTACGTCCTCTCGCTTTCCCTTTTTCCAAGTTATCTCGAGACTTACTCATGCGCACGCACTGTAGTAGTTTGTGTCCAAGGAACTGTTACACGATCAAATCGCTGGCCTCATGGATGGAAGAAAAATCGTGTATTCGGCTTCACTGTTGAATGGTGTGCTATATCTCTCCCTTTCCTCGGTTTTTGAGCCTCATACGACCTAGGTACATTGTTCGTGCCACTCTAAAACGAAATTCATTGACACTTCTACAGGAGACGTTAGATACACTTGACATCTGCGGGAAGTAAACCACCGAATCGTGAGTTCTCCTTCGGTTTTAGTCTCGCATATACTTATGGAGTCTTATGCAGTTAGTTCCCAACAAGGCCGCATTTAAATTTGAAGTCTGGTTCAGTCGCGAAGAAATGCGGTGGAATTGAGATGGAATCATGGGTGGTGGGATGGAGGAAAAGATCATCAAAGGTTTGTTTTCCTCCCGTACTATAACGCATGTCGCCCAATCTTCTGTTTTCGAAACCTCTAGTGTTTTTTGCACCATTCTTCTGGGAAAGCGATGGATTTTCGACGAACACGATGCTCGGATCCGCGTTGAACATCCCACTCTCACCTTTTTAACAACCGGTCAAGGGGATTTTTCATTTTTCCCAAGTAACCTACAGATGTCGGATCGGGGGCCACTCTGAATCACTCAAAACAACGTCCATACGAAGATTCGCATTTCATGCTCAGAGCCCTCCTCCTCTTGCTAGACTATTGCTCATACACACAATGGATGCCAAACCTTTAGTCTCCGACGCAAAAGGATATTCTCTTAGGCCGCCTTGGGTACCCTCTCTTCATTCTGGCATCTCCCTCTCCACTTCGCTCCTCAGTTCGTATCTCAAGCTCACTGCCCTCCACGTCTGAAGCTTCAGCAAATCCACTTGTGGAACGTGTCACCGCGGCTAATTCACCTCGCCCGTCCTCGTCTTCCACCTGATCCCTCTATCAACAGGGGTAGCAGTTGGACGAACCATCGTCACTTCACCAGCCGGACTGTGTTCTCACCCACCACATCCATCCATCCTCGTCAAGCCGTCTTTGATCCACTCGTAGAGGTCTCAGGCGTATCCATCTCATCCACATTTACATTCCACGGCAACGTCAACGATGAGGACGATGTCGGCTTCCCTTCATCCACACCCGCATACAAATTCGCATATAGTGTCTTCTTCGCCGACTCGGACAGGATATGAGAGTTCGCGTTCTCCGACCTCGTTTTTGGATGGCCATGGGCAGGCTCCTTCGCGCTCTCTTTCGAATTCGACTCTGCAGCAGCATCGGAGAGGACAATATCAGTTTCAACATCAGTAGAGAATGGATATGGACATGGATATGAGTATGGACGTCCTCTCTGCCTCGCCGATTCCGGTTCCTTTCCCTTCGTCGTCTTCCTCGTCGGTGGCGCGGGTGTATGCTCATCGTTAACATCCTTTATCGAATTCACATTCACACTCAAAGTCGAATGCATTATGGAATTCGCATCCAAATTCGAACTCACATTTGAGATGGGGACGGGGAGCACGACACCGGGATATAGTCTTGGTCTTGGTGTCAGGCCTGGGAGTGCAAGGCCCGGGAGTGCAAGGCCGGGAAGAGGAGGTGGAAGTGAGAGTGTGAGGCCGGGAAGTGCGAACGCTGCAACAACGGTCGTGTCGACGTCAAATTCCATCCGATTGTTGGGCGAGGATTTGGGATGGGCGAGGCCTGGATCTGCTGCTGGTTCTTTTAGTCCACATAATCCAACGACGACGATGTCGGCGGTCCATCATCAACACTATCAACGTAATCATCCATGCCTCTGCCAGCGCCATCAACGACGACTACGACGAGTACGATACCAACGAGGAGAAAACAAGGATATCCAGGGTTGGGGATGTTCAGTCCGCCCCTGATCCTCAGGGTTATCCTCGTGAATGGGGGGGTGGTGATTGTGGGGTCGGTGTTGGTGGTATGATAAGGAGAGGAGGAGGCGTGACGATGGGCGAGATTGGAGTAAGGATTGGAGGTAGGACGATAGCAGGAGGAGATCTGACATCAAGAGGAGGAGCTCAGATGGGGAAGTACTTAACGTACTTAACGTTTGACGTTTAACATTTGATTGTCCCCATTGTCCGCCGTCTGGGATGGTTATTACATAGAGGCTGAGAACATTAAATGTTGATTATCGCCATCACGAGTGAGATCATATGAGATAAAAAATAGATAAAGAATACCCAAAGCAAATAACCCTCCCCACTCCTCGTCGTGGGTCGGGAGAAGAAAGACAATATTTCTGAGCACGGCCACAGATATAGAGATAAGATAAGTAACGATATAAATGTCAACGAAATCCGGGCATCTCATTAATATAGTAGGTATAGAACGAGGCTGCGTATGTTGATGCCATGAGGCAGTTGAAGGTTTTCGCCTTCCTTTGTACCTCCCCATCATCTCCCTCTTGGCTACGCCCCCTTCAGTACTTGGGTCTTGTGAGCTTGAACATCACTGAACGTTGAGATCCCCAGCCTTTATCGATCCTTTACTGCCATGGAAGTGATGGAACGTCTCTGGAAGTTTCTTAGCCGTGATCGCGAACCTCGCTCCTCGAGACACACCGTCGCCGCAGGGTTAGCCACAATACCACCAATGCTTATGCATATGCTTGGCTCGACTGCCCAGAACCCTGTTCTGGTGGTTGAACAGGACACCTCCATCCCGTCTCCTCTTCCAATAATCGACAACCACCCCCAGGACGACTCCATCTCGTCTCATCTTCCAATTGTTGACCACCACGTCCAGGTCAGCTCGATCCCATCTCAACGTCAACCCCAAATGGTTTTTCGCCACTTCCATTCGGACGAATCCGTCCTGTCTCATCTTCCGATGGTTGATCACCACGTCCAGGGCAACTCCATCCCTACTCCTCTTCCAATGACTTCCCAACATCCCCAGGGCACATCCGCGATGCAGAGAGCGAACAACTACGCACGGCAAGGTCTGAATATTCTCTCCCCCATTTCTGGAGCCATTCCGGTGGCCGGCACTCCCTTGAAGGCGGCTATTGACGGCTTACTGGTGGTATTAAATGGGTTCAATGTGAGACAACAATATTCCTGATAATATCCTTCATGGGTACTAACTGAAGGTCGTGGCAGACCAGGACCGGGAATAAGAAAGACGTCGAGTTCCTGGTACAACGTCTTTTCTTCATTCACTGCGCCGTCTCAGAATTCCCGCCCATCTCACCTGCTGCACAGTATCATGTCGCTGTGTTATCTCAGTGCGTACTGCCCATCCGGAATGTCTTCAGATGCCCCTGATCTAGAATGGACTTTCAGGAAGCTGGACGCGATTTCAGAGAGGCTGGAACAAATGCGTGTTGACAGCGTCCTTGGTAGTGCAGACATCCAGCAGGAAATTCTCCATATAATGCGGGAGATTGATATTCACATGCTGGATTACACGGTGAGCCGTCCCCTACCAGAGCAGGTCTTCAATACGCTGAATCCCCCCCCCCAGACATTAGCCATAGTTCGAATGGAACGCGGTACGCAAGAAGGGGCCGCCCGACAGCTGCCCGCGTCCATAACACAGGAAATTGTCTGCGTGATGGTTCCGACCGGTCGAGAATTTACATTAGCGCTTGAACAATGCCAGTCACTTAACGTCAGTGGGAGGGACCTGCCAACATCAAATGTTTCAAGCAGCTGATCTGATTCCTTCCCTAGCTCCTCATTAGTGTATTGCGATGTTACCTTGCCGAGGAAAACAACAGGAACAAATTAGTGCGTGATATTATGACCAGGGGGGCATATGATCTTTTTACAGAGACGAGAACCGCCGTTATGTGTATCACGGAAGGCTCTGAATGGCCTACAGTTGGGGCAGGCACAAAGATCATCATGAGCGCAATTTTTGAGCAGGCACGCTATGAGGACCACTACAAATGTCCACGACCGCAGTGTCGTGCGTGGAATACTTCCAACGGAGCACAGGATGGTTGGATTGACTGGTAAGTTTGTACTATATTCTGGTGTATCTTGACATTTAGTAACGAGTAACAGTTGTCGGTGTCCTGGGCGGTTTCAAATTACGAACGCTAAAAGGGTGTCCGCTAAAAGGTCAGGAAGCGGAGAAAGTGAACAAGACGCCATGAAACGCGGAGCTAGTGACGATCTTCTGGACCTTGTTCAGATTTTTCACCTCAGGCAACAGGTATGTCAGATACATCTTTGATCTACTCCAGAGACTGATCCGCATGGGGCTGGACGCAATTATCATTTGTGCATGAATCTACCTTTTAGTTACAGCGGAGTGTGAGTGAATCAATCTTGTGCGGTGTTGATGACAGGCTGACCATCAGCCATGACAATTTCAACTCACAGTTTGTGCGTGAATCCACCTCGCCTAGCGTTTATATGGAGCTGACCTCCGGCCATGACCATTTCCACTTGCAGAGAGTGCGTGAATCCACCTCATCTAGTGTTTATATGGAGCTGACCGTCGGCTATGACAATTTTAACTCACAGTGGGTGCGTAAATCTCCCTGGTCTAGCATTTATATGGAGCTGACCTCCGGCCATGACAATTTCCGCTCGCAGGAAGTGCGTGAATCCACCTTGTCTACTGTTTATATGGAGCTGACCGTCAGCCATGACAATTTCAACTCACAGATCGTGCGTGAATCCACCTCGTCTAGTGTTTATATGGAGCTGACCTACGAAAAGCTTACCCGTGACCCACCCACACCTTTCTCCCCCACTCGACTTTGTTCACGCGTCTCCTGAAGTTGCGACCACAAACCCAATGTCTGTAGTTTTTTTTTTGCAAATATATTGTCGATGATCTTCGTGGATGTGTACGCGTCCGGTGTGGTGAGAGGATGTGTGCCGTCGGATTGGTGAAGAAAATGAGAGGGCCGACCCATTGAAGAATGACGCGCGGACGTTACAATCCCTGAACAAACGGGGCGGAGTTCCAATAATAGCCA
The DNA here is from genome assembly GCA_019904355.1 of Psilocybe tampanensis. NCBI lineage: Eukaryota > Fungi > Basidiomycota > Agaricomycetes > Agaricales > Agrocybaceae > Psilocybe > Psilocybe tampanensis. The sequence goes on along the minus strand of JAHXRV010011007.1, from coordinate 5,455 downwards.
ACTGAAGTTCTTGCCAACTTTCAACGTCAATCACAAACCTCTCATATCTTCAGGAAAATCTTTTCGTTTTTGTTCTTGTCCACCATCTCCACCACTTTGGCGTGACGCGTCCTGATGGGCTTCTCGAATGCGAGCTTTTGTCGAGCACGGACACCGTCTATCCACCTTCCCACCGATAGCCACAATCCAGACCCACACAAGCACTCAATCAAGAGGCCGAAACACGTTGATTTGGGACATGGATCCCTATGGATCCTTCTCGGGTGCGCCTACTTGGACATCCACCACCCTGTGAAGAAAACACGAAGACAGAAGTCCACAGAAGATGTACATGGTCCTGTCAGATGGATTTCATAAGAGAAGTACGAGAGTTCTTGTATCGTGTGGGTCAGGATTCAGGAAACGAAGGTACGTTTTCTTTCTCTTTTTACCGTTTTGTAATTTCTTCGCTTTTTCTATCCAGTTATTTCGAGCACTTTGCCTCGTCTTTTCATTTGGTGGTCCCCAGTGGTTGATCAACCCAGTTTATCGTTTCTTTTGTTTCAATTCTTTCACTTCCCGTCTTTTCTTTTCTTTTTTTTTTTTTCCCATTCCACTCTTGTTTACATCGCCCCGTTGATTCTGTTCATTCTATCCAGCCATGATACCCAAATCGTTGACCTGCCATTTTCAGTAGGAAAATCCCTCGTTTCCTCAGCAGACGGTCAAGAGTTTGAAGCCGAACTTCACCACGAACTCACGAACAACCTCGTCTATAACCTGTGTGCACTCAACTGCCTGTCCCGATATCCACCTGGAATCTCGTCGCTTCGAGAGTTACACTCGCGAAAACACCCATCCAGCCACATTCACCTTCACCACCCATACCCTATCTCAATCGAGTCCGTCGATACAGGTCCCACCACACGTTCCACGCCTCCTTTCCTCACGCCTCCTCTGCGGTTTGCTTTTGTTTGATTTCCACAGCACCAACACCGTGGCCCAATTATTCGAAAGGCGCTCGTGCCGAACTTCAAAAGCACAGCCATGAACTGGTAACCTTCCTACCATCGTATCAAATGTTTGGAGACGGAATACGCTAGAAGTTTCTGAAGATGGAGAAGAAGAAAGAGGCAGTGCTGATGATCTCCCTCGGTTTAACAAAAGTACGTTTTTTCTTCTTTTTCTTTTTCTGTTTCTTTTGTTTTGTTTTTTTAACATGTCATTTCATAGTGACGCGTACATGGACCCTTTCATCGTCAATCAATCTTCCCTTTTGAGAAGAATGTTTTCCGCTTGCGCCTAACAACCGACTCGCGAAACACAGGCTCGGACGACTACAAGGTTTCGTTGACAGCACTCGACAACGACCACATCGGCCACGTTGCGTTTGACGTCCCGACAGCGAGAAATTTGCACCGACGCAGATGTTAATAAGCGGGACTCAGGTTTCTATGTGACGGCTAATGATGGCTGGACGTTCAATCTCTCGTGTACGATGGTCCTCCAACGGATTTTCAGTATGTTTTTTTTTTACTTTCTTCATCCTTTATAAGTTGGAGTCAATTGACATGGATCCAGAAACAATCTTCGGTTGGCGGCTACCTATCATCAACGTTGAAGAGGACAATCTTTTACTCGCTAACACAGAGCATCACTGGAAACATTCGTTGACGTTGGGAGGGAATTGGGAGGGCAGAGGAGAGTGGATATTCGAGATCTTTATTTTCCCTGTCGATATATCAAATATCCGTCTTTCCTTTACTCTTTTAACCAGTCTTTCTTTTTTTTCTTTTTCCTTTTCAACTTGACAATGTATTGACGTTTCAACAAGACTTGCACGTAGGATCGATCGGCCCCCAGATCTAACATTGAGGGGCTCGATTTGGGCTCGAGAGACAGTACAGTTTGGTTGTGGACAATGTTGGGACAAAGCTGGTGGTTTCGTTCAGCAAAGTGTGTGACGTCAGCCATAACAATTCGTGACATGAGGCGGCTGTGCCATCTACCATGAGGCAGTACATGTCATCCTTCTAACCCTTCCTCCTCACCTTCATCGTGCTTTTCCTCAGAGAGTCAGAATGTCGACCGATAACCCTCCAAAAATTCGTGCAATCCTCACAAGTATGATTGTGATCGCAATAATGACCTTGTCCTCTGCTGATGGTTATCTAGGTATCGAAGTTCAAATTACGGGCGACCTTGGAAAGTGGAATCGATCAAAGTATTCCGTCGAACTTTCTGTGGATGGCAAGGTGGTTTCGAAATCGAAAGCCAAGTCAGCGTTGTCGGTGCTCAAATGGGAATGGAACCGTGACAATAAGATGTAGGTCTTGGTCTTGAGAACAGCGTCTTGATATTCACATCTTGGAATCAGCTCGTTCAAGCCGTCGTCGATAATGAAGATCGTAATGTACAGAGGCTTTGGGATTCCCTTTAATCTGGGGAAGGCTTCCCTGGCACAATATGAGGGGAGGGTTGAAAACCTACTCGATAATAGTGAGTACATTGTCTAATATCTGCGTGTATCAAATCTTAATGCTAAGACGATTCAAGCAGACGCCAGTTTTGAGTTGACGGATCACCATGGTGCCTTCCTTCCTGTCAGAATGAAGATAGCTTTGTCTCGCGTATCAGCTTCCCAAGAGAATCCCTATGTGGCGATCGGTGGGCTCCCTGCCACTGTGGTCCATCCCGAAACGAGCTTGGATCACGCGAAGGAGGTGGGAAGTGTCGTGTACGAAGCATTCAAAACCATTACGCAGGCACTTTACGATTGCTCCGATATGTTTCTACCGCTGAAGACGACAGCTGGAGCAATCCTTACAATTATCAAGGTCGTCGAGGTATGTCGTGTCTCAATCTATAACAAATTCAGTGTTCATCCTTCTCGATTAGGGTGTATCGAACAATAAGGATGAGCTCGCACAGCTCAAAGCGAAGCTGGTGGCCATCCGATTAATCGTTGAGAAGTATCAAGAACATGGAGGGATAGGCGCAATAAATCTTCGGATAAAAAACTTCTGCGAGTGAGTCGCTTCTCCGTGTACTTCGGTCATATATCTTATCTGTGCATGCTTTTTAGTGCCATTGTCCTCCAGTTACAGAAGGTCGAAGCGTTGCAGAACAAGTCACTGTTGACCCGTGTGGCCTTGACTACGGAGGATGCCAATGCAATTTTAAAGGCCTTACGGAATATTGAGGGTTTATGCGACGTTTTCCAGGTTAGTCTCTCAAGCCATCAACAAGGCTCTACATTGGAGATTGATATTCATTTAAGATTGATACTCAATTACGCACGGAGGAAATCGTAAACAATATCTCGCAGGTACGGTGTACTTACTACATCCTGACTCAGGAAAGGGCTGACGAAGAGACTTCTATTAGCTCCTGGACTCCAGTAAGTCAAATTATCTCACCGTTATCTGGCTCGCAAAGCTTATGTATCCACAGACGTTATCGACAAACTCTATCATGAAATGACATCCTATAAGACGCGGCAGTCGTCTTACGGTGAAGCCACCGGATGTATGGAAGGGACCCGCACCAAGGTCCTCGAGGATTTGGATTCTTGGTCCTTGGACCCCAATGGAAAACGGGTCTATTGGATGGTCGGGATGGCTGGAATCGGGAAGTCGACCATCGCGCACACCTTCTGTGAGAGGCTCGAGGCAAAGAACATGCTTTGCGGCAGCTTCTTTGCTTCTCGGTCGTCCGAAAAGACCAGTAATGCACGTCTTATCATTCCGGTCATTGCGCATTCGCTCGCTTCGGCTTCCCCCCCCATCAAGATTAGGGTCACTAAAGCCATCAGGGACGACCGCACTCTGGCCGAACCAACCTATGGTAAAATGAGCGAGCAGTTCAAACAGCTCATTTCTAACCCAATCGAGTCGACCGCTGGCGTGGCAGACAAGTCATACAAAGTCGTCGTCATTGACGCCGTCGATGAATGTAGCAAACTCAAAGACGTCGCGTCGTTCATTAAAATCATCCTTCAATCGGCTTCGAAACTTCGACTCAAGGTGTTCATTTCTAGTCGGGAAGAATCAGAGTTCAGTGATGCCTTTGACACCGGGGACAATGTGGCGAAGAATTTCCGTCTCCACGACATCGAGAGGGATGTAGTCCAAGGGGATATTCGCAGGTACCTCGAAATGTCGTTGACCAGCATCAGAGGCAAGAATGATCACGGATGGCCCCCACGCTCCGACCTGGATGGCCTTGTTGCGCGTTCCGGTACGCTCTTCATATACGCAGCGACCGCTGTTCGTTATATTGCCGGCGGTGGCAAACTCTACAAGGAGCGTTTTTCCGAAATGGCCGAACAAGGCCTGGAATCGGTCATCGACATTAAAACCGACATCGACAATCTCTACATCCTTATTTTGGAAATGGCTTGTAAGGAGAAGCGGGCGCGTGAGGTTACTCGTATGAGGGACCTCGTATCGATTATTCTATTCCTTCGACATCCGTTGTGTATCCAAGCCATCGAATCTTTATCAGAGATGGATGTATCCTCCAATTTGTCAATGCTCACCTCCGTCATTCACATTCCTGATCAACCAGAGGCTGTCGTCGCTCCATTCCATGCCTCGTTTCCCGACTTCATAACCAATGCCGTCCGTTGTTCTCCCGAGCGTTGCCCGTCGTTCCATTCACTCGATCCTTCCGAAGGTCATCAATTTCTTGCGCTCAAATGTTTAAATGTGATGAACCGGTCGCTCAAATACAACATATGTGAAATTGCCGAAGAATCAATCCTATCGCACGAAGACAGAACCAACTCCCTGGCAAACGCTAGGAAGATCTCCGAAGCGCTCAAATACTCGTGTGTCTACTGGGCCACTCATTTAGCAGAGGTCAAAGATTTTGATCCTGTACTCGTCGATGCTCTCCGAGTTTTTCTTCATAAACATCTTTTGCACTGGTTAGAGTGTCTCAGCATTCTTGGGGAGCTACAGACAGGAGTAAAATCCCTTGGGACCATTGTTCCTGTTCTATCGGTAAGTAATTACCTGGGCCAATAGACGGATCTCAGTTCTGATATCTTTTTGACTGGCAGGAGTTCAAAGTCGATAACCTTCACTTGCTTGTTGAGGACGCTCGAAGATGTCTCCAAATGAACTTCGAAGTTGTCCAAAAACACTGCATGGAGATCTACCAGTCTGCACCTGTTTGGCTTCCAAAGAGATCACTGCTACGAAATGTGTATGTTCAAGAGCCACACGGAATGCCAAAAGTGATTGTTGGATTATCTGACTCATGGGGCGCCACAGAGTTTGTTTTGCAAAATGGGTCAGACGTGAATGCAGTCGCATTCTCGCCGGATAGCTAGGCAATAGCACGGGTCAGTGCTACCCGCGCGGGTTACGGGTACGGGTATCAGAGGGTACGGGTACGGGTAGTGATTTCCTAACCCGCAACCCGGAGATACCCGAGGAGGAAATATTTATTTATTTAAAGATAATTATCT